>VXAY01006688.1:821814-880710 GCA_013399855.1 Oxyruncus cristatus
AGGCGGGGCCGGCCGCGTCTCTGGGCAGCCTTGGGGAGACCGGGGCGGGGCCGGCGCCTCGGCGCGTGCCTTCCCCCGGCCACTAGGATGGGCATTATGCAAATGAGGCGGGGGAGGCCCCGCCCCTAGGGCAGGGGGCTCGAAGGCGGCCGTGGCTGCCCCCGGGCTGGTCCCGCTGCTCCCGATTCCGATCCCGATCCCTCTCCCTGCGGGAGGCTCCCCAGGAATCCCCAGCCTGGGGTCAGCCTCCCGCTTCGCCTGCCTGGCTGCCTGCCGGCCCCGGGGCTAGATCCAGTGCCTGCCCATTGCCACCGTCATCCTGCCGGGTGCCACCTCCCCGGGGCGGGGGGGCTGCCTGTGCGCGGGGCTGGCTGCGCTCCCCGGGCGGCGGGCTGCATATGCAGGGACACGACTGCCCTGCTGCCAGGCAGAGCAGGATGAGGTGTTTGCTCTAGGGGAAGTTGAGAGCACGCATGCGAGTATGCGTGCGTGCGTGCGTGTGTGTGTGCGTGCGTGCGCGCGCGTGGGTGCGCGTGAGTGCGCGCGGGCGCGTGTGCGTGTGCGCGCGTGTGTGTGTGCGTGCGCGTGGGTGCGCGTGAGTGCGTGTGCGCGCGTGTGTGCGCGCGCTTGTGTGTGTGCGTGTGTGTGTGTGTGCGCGCGCTTCAGGTCGCCGGGATTGTTGTGTGTGCGCGCCTCAGGTCGCCGGGATTGTTAGGAATGATGAGTCAGGTTTTCTGGACTCCATGCTAATGCACGGAGATGGAGTGTCTAATTAGGACAGAGGCAAATCTGTAATCTACAGGCTCGGAGAGCTGGGCTATGAACCTCTCTTTTGCATCACGGCATGGCTGCAGTTTCGCTTGCCCGTGTGCTCTTTAGCTTTTAAATGCGCGTAGAAGAGCTTTAACATGAGTAGTCGCACCGACCTCAATAAAAGTTCATTGTGTCGAGTGTTATATAATTCCTATTTTTAAACATGATGGTATAGAAGAATTTGGGTATTTTACAGGAACAGAACGCTATTACCCTATGAAATTTCTCAGCAGATTTGGAATGTTATATTGTTTTCAAGGTTTCTCCCGGCAAAACAATTTTAAATCAGTTGCTTGAGAACTGTGATCTGCTTTGTCTGGGAATACTTTGTATTTTTGCAAAATGAAGCGTTGTGTAATTTAGTCAACTGACTGGCTAAAAAGGGCACAATGAAATTAGTAATTTACATCTCTTAAAGGAGACTAATTGAACCTAGATCTGGCTGTCTTTGAGAAGTTTGAAAAGTTTCTCAGATCAGACTTTGTCACTGTAAACAAAACCCCATCCACAGTAACATTCTCCTCCATCCTTTCCCCTCCATGCGTTTCCAAAAGGATCTTTTCCTCAGGCAAGGAAGCCTTCATCAGACGAGCGCTCTGTGGACTCCGCTATTGCCATTCAATTCAGTGTGGAATGCATCCAAATGTTACAGTCACAGGCAGCCATACAAAATGCTTGGAGAGGAATAAATGGAGGAGGGTTGTCTTTTTTTTTCTTCCTTTTTTTTTTTTTTCCCCCCAAGTAGTGTATTAGAAATGGCATCCCAACACGAAAAAACAGTTTGCTCGAGTGGAGGTACTTGCAGTGCCATGTCTGAATCCCACATACTGCAGCATGGTGCTATTTAAACAAGAGAAAAAGTGTAGCCAAACAGGTTAGTTTCCATCATATATGAATGTAATGCTAATATTTAAGTAAACAATGTGAATGATGTAAATGGCTTTTTATTTCTTGCTGAACTCCATTGTAATGGTGTCTGAAATAAGAATTTTTGAAAGAAGCAAAAGAGGATCAGAGTTATTAAAGCCACAAGCAAAGGGGAGTTCACTCTTCAGCTCAAGTAAGATCACTTTGAGTCATCTGCTGTTAAAGCGTCTGGTTCAAAACTCAAACCCATTGGCAAGGATGGTAGCAGGCAAGTTTGAAACACACATAAGGGAAAGATTTTGGCTGTGTTACTCCTTACACTTAACATTGGAACATTGGCAAATACTCAGATTTCAGTAATAGCATCCGTTCATTTATTTTATATCGACAATGGCAAGTAGACACGACTAGACATCCTCAGAAAGGTAGTTGGGTCCCATTCTACTGCTAAAATTATTTCTGCCTTGCGTGACAACTTCAGATCCTTAGCAAAGTCCATTAAACCCAGGAAAATGTGGCATTAGCCTGGCGTGACAGTTAGGCTGGCTTGTAAGGCAGTTTAAAATTCAAAAAATGAGATACCTAGTCTCTGTTCTGCCACAGAGGTCTTGTGAAAGAGAGCTGGACATGCATGCCCAGATGCTTGAAGTATTTGGTGGACTAACCCTCACTTAAACAATAAGCACTTAAGTACCTTTGTGGCTCCCAGTCTTGCCTTTCCCTACTTTAGTATCTGAGAAATGTCAAGAGAAGCATAAACTTTGAAAGGGTTTCATTGTTTTTGGAAACAATACAGTAACGTAAGTTGCCTAAAACCCTTTCTTGCACCCAACAAAAATTCTTTCAGATATCTTTTCTGAAATTCATTTTTCCCGCTGCATTTTCTTTTTATAAAGAGTTTTAATGCCTAATAGAGATCAGAAGTATATCTAACAGGGCCAGACACAGTGCTTACCCGGTATGAGATAATTAGTGTATAAACCAGAGACAGTATCAGAAGTTTCAACTGTGTCTAGATGTGGTGTTTGGAAATGAACTGTTGTGATCCATGTGACCCTGATCCTGTAAAACGCTGTGTATGTGCCATCTGCAGAGTCCTGCTGCCTGCAAAGACTTGTGCATGTAGGCCTGATTTTGAGCTCTTGAATCGTTCCATTTTGAGTTAAACATGTGCATAAGTACTGCAGAATAAAAGCCTTTCTTTGTACAAACTGGTTTCTTGGTGAACATATTCACATTCTTGAAAGTTTTCCTTGTAAACTTATTTCTCAAAGAAGTATGCAAAAATATCCAGTGCTCCCTTTACAATTGTCTGGCAGCTTTTATGATCCAACAGCATCTTGCTTACCATCCACTGCTGTGGATTTCCTTCAGTTTTTGCCCAGCTAATGAGTCATTAAGGAAAGCAGAATGCTAAAATTAAGACGTATTTGAGTTACAAGCAGCACGGCATCTTGACCTGCCTCAAAATTTTGAGAAGATTAACAATTCTGTAAACCAAACCAGTCCTCTCTGCTGAGGTCACCTAGACAGGCTGTGAGCTATTGCTGTGTAAGGGTAAGGCGGAGATTTTTTTTTCATCCTGATGATATGGAGCATACCGGCTTGAGACCATCACATCCTGGTTTAAACAGACTTTTATCATCAATGATCATAACTTTTTCAAAGTTTAAAAAATAAACACCATGATGAAACAACAAGGGAGGAACAAACTTCCAAAGGAAGTGAGGATTTCTCTGCCTCCTGAAATCATCAGATACATTTTTGGTAGACACATTGCAGCCAGGCTTAGACTGCTACCCTTGCCATAGCAGTGGATGAGATGTGATGGCCTTTGCTAGAAGGTCAAAGTTTTCCTAATGCCTTATGCAGCCTTCAAGCTAACATGGCTTAAACAGATCAGGTCAGAGACATAGGTGCATCCAAACACGAAGCTGCTTTCCTCCCCCAGAGCAAGTACTTATACTGTGGTTTAACAGTGTGATGCCAGCTTTGAACTTCTGCTGGGCTGCAATATTTCCGCCAGGAATTTGGACACAACATGTCTCTGCTGTCTTCCAGAAAGCATCACATCCAACAACCATCCACTGCACAACCATTCCGTGAGAGAGCACAGAGCAATAAACATCTACTTATTTCAAGAGCAAAAAGAAGATACTCTGTAGATTGACTGTAGTGTATTGACCATGCTGTGTGTCCCAGAACAGCCAGCCTAGCTGCAATGTGCTGTGCAGGTGCTGTGCAAGTGCTTGCAAAATCCACAAGATGCTTCCCTAAGATAGGCACCTACTCTAAAAGTGTGCAGTGCTTTTATTGTTCCTACATTAATGAACAGCTTGATACCTCTTGAAAAGGTTGGATTGACAAGATCAAGTGCTGTAAAATCAAACTTGTTATGCAGTGAAAACGTTTGTGATACATAGGCATCCAGCAGCTTGGAGAGAAAGGACAAGAAGGGGCAGCTGCCATACAATAGCTCTGACTGGATTGCTGCAAGACTAGAAATCCCACATGAAATTAGAAGATCCTCAAGTTTTGCCCAGAAGCAGGAAGAGAGAGCGTGCCTGAGCACCCAGCTCTGGAGCCTTACCCAATCTCCCTGTCTGACTGCCGCAGTAAAGTGCTATGTGCATTGGTTAACGAGGTGATTGACACATGTCACACGCCTTACATTTCATGACTCCGTGAGTCATTCAGTAAAGCCATACTGAACAGGTATACACAGGAAAATAGATGTCGTTGCTCCAGGCCAAAAATGCAGTCCCTTCACATGATGTCAATTGAGTGATAGTCCTGCTGTCATTATCATAATTTCTGTTGCACCGTTTTAATATCATTTGCCCAGTATTTATATTCTGTTGTTATGGGGAGGAAGGGCAATAGATAAAGTTTGTGCCCTGAGTGATGTTATGTGCACTTTGCTACTACAAAATGACTTCTCGTCCTTACAATTACATATCCTAATTTGCAAAATGGGTGTTCAGATAATTGTGTGAGACAGGGAGATGGGATGATTTGTGGAATTCTTCCTCCTGGGTGGGGGTACATGCCTTTTCATTTGCAGGGTTTAAACCCTGACTAGAGAAAGCACTTGAAATTATGTTTATCATAAAATACAATTATAGCCTGACCCAGGAGAGCTGCTTTCCCTGACCTAATATGCCTTTTTAATAGCTAATTTGTTTGACAGTTAAATAACTCTAAAAAATATGAAATCTCTACACAACCAAGAAACCTATTCTCCTCTCTCTCTCTTCATGTTCTTCTGTGGTTTGCATGATAATTCGCTAAATATATTTCAACATGTTGTTTACTTCAATTCAGCCTTCTGAGACCACACTGGCCAATGCTGCGAGTCCATAAAGAGGGATCGTCTGGAAAAAAAATATGTTATGCTTCAAGTTAACTTTGGAAGTATTTCAGCCTGTACAATTTTTGGGAGTGATACAGTGGGGAAATGCATTAAATAAAAAAAAAAAAAAAGTATCTGAAAAGCAGGACAAAGGTAGCTTGGTCTTTCTCCCTGCAAAAGGAGACTTGCAAGTAGTCTCTTGTAATGTGTTCCTATTAATATTGAAGGTAATCCTACCATGCAGATTTAATGACAGTAGCAGGACTACCTTTGGTGACAGAAATGCCTCTCCCCTACAGGACTGGAGGTGGAGTTCACAGGGATGCCTGGGGTCATACACGTGGAGCAGGGACAAGTCTGGGTCTCAGCACGGGCTGCACAACCACAACACGAGGCACCAGTTGCAGCACTGGGAAGGATGTGCCCGAGGTTTCATCCCTCTCCTAAACATGTGTGCCTGCATCAAAGCTGCAGTTATGACATCTCCGTGAGAGGTAGGTGTCCTCCAGTGCTGTGAGCCTGGATCCAAGTGGCAAGACTTCCTCGAGAAGACAGAAATGCTGCTGGCCTTGGCCTTGAAAGTGGGAGTTGCAGCCTTGGCTCCATTGCTTTGGCTACATTACACATCACTGAAGAGTACAACCTAACTGGCTGGGTACAGCACCTTGAGCCTTCCTTTTGCAGACAGGTTACCATGAGGCCAAAGTTCAAAAGCCAAGGGAGACAGAAGAGGGCAAGCAGGACACAGCTGTTTCAGATCCTTGCTGGCTGGGGAGGCGAACTGGAACCTGGGGTTTTGCTGCCTGTTTCCTCCCACTGCTTTGGCTCCGATCTGTGCCCGGCCAGTGCCAAGCACACAAATGTCTTTGATTGAAAAACCCTAAAATTTCTCTAGCAGTGACCTTGTCTATTTGTATTTTGAAAATGAAGCACTTGGTGCTTCATGATGACATGGTGCAGCATGATGACACATTAAGGAGCTGATCAGTGAAACTAGCTTCCTGTGTTCACTGGTAAAGTTATGGCTGTCATTATTTTCAAATACGAAATACAAATACAGAAAAAACAAACACAAAACCCATCAGCTTTTGGGGTGTGGCACATAGTTTAGGTCCATTTCTCATTGAAGACCATGAGATATGAACATAAGTATGTCGGAAGATCAGGCTGAATTATGGCAGAGTTTTATTCTTTGTTTCTAGACAAAGAAGAGCTGAAGTGCTGAAAGATTTGCATCTGTTATGGACTTGGGTTATTTTTATTTTAAAAATGTTTTTACCCTATTTCACTATTTTTCTGTTGGTTACACCCTGGAAAACCAGAGTGTCAGTGCAAGTGGGATTTTGTCAGAAGGTACTACACTTAGAAGCAATTAGGCGTGTGAGTGGAGGCAGTTAGCACATGGGATCCTTCCCAGCAAAATCAGCAAAGTGATGAAGGCTTGTTTGCATGGTGTGTTTTCTTCTTTCATTGATCGCTGTCTGGATGCTGGGGATGTTTCAGACAGAAGAGGTCCCAAATTCTGAGATCCAACCTTAAAGAAAGACCCCTGCAGAGGAGTTGACTGACTGAATCAGCAGCATAGTGTGCCTGTACAAAGCCACGCAACCTGCTAACCTTGGCACTTCTGTCTCCCTCCCTCCTGCACAGCCAGGTGGTGCCTGCTGTGATACACCAAAATACAGCAAGCAGGATGGGCCCAGCCATCTGGCACTGCAGAGCAAGAGAAAAGGAGCAGCAGTTCCCCTGGACTATCCTCAGCCAACTCCTTTCTGCTCCCGTCTCCTCTAGCCTGCCTGTTTGTCTGCTGCCGGCTGGAAATGCATGACTCCTGCATGTAGATTTTCCTCTGAAGACTTCCTGACCTATTTCAGCCTGGTGTTGCAGTAAATGTGAGCTCTATTTATAATGTCAAGAGAGGGAAAAGGGAGGCTCAGTCTGGAAGGGAAAAAAAAAGTCTAATCAATGCACCTTGCTCTGTGGTGCTGGCAGTCACTGCTTCAGTGCTGGGACTCTCGAGTGGAAATGGCAGAAACCAACTGCTGTTTGGGCAAATAAATAAATAATAACAGGGGTCATTGCATCTTGCTTTCCTATCTGCCAGATCCATCTGGTATAACTGAACCTTAGGCATACAGACTGGACTACTTACTATTGCTACTGAAGCATTTATGTTGACAAAGATTTGGGAGAATGATGGACAGCAAAAGCAGAGGAATGACTACTTTATGGGCAAAGTGATGACTTTGTACAGCACAGGAGCAGGATCTGGGATGGAAAAATGGAAGGATTGTATTACCACAGCAAGGTCATGTCTTAAGAATTTTATTTGTCCTCATTTTTACCAAAATGTCCTTTTACAGGGAGAAATAACTTATTTTAGTAATGTTGTATTGCTTTTGAAACTTAACCTTCTTCTGTCCGTACTCTTTAAATCACTGGAGATCATGGATTTTCTTATAAACAGATCAGCTTCTTTTTTGTATTATTTGGCTCTGTTGTTTCAGAAACAGTATGGACCAAATTCTCCCCTGGCACGACTCCAGTCCTAGTGCTCTCATTCTGAGAATGCTGGGCCAAATTCCCGCTCTCTGTTTTGTCAATATACGTTCAGACTCACCCTTCTATAACCACTGGAGTCATATATCATAAGCACTAATCTACTGCTGAGCAGAATGTAGACCTCTCTATAAATATCACTTTGGTCAAGGGAAGTGAGGGAAATAATGCTGAATGTGTCCTTAAGCATATTACTTACTCTGTTAAAAGATCATTTGCTCTTGGCCTAACTTATTTCAAGCATGACAGTCCTGGAAAAAATGTATATCTGTGAGTGAAAGGAGACTCTAATAAGAGTCGATAAGGCCTGGTGTTATGGGGTATTAATAAATGTATATTTGTGCTGAAGCATGCTAAACCTCAAAGGCTGGGTATAAATATCAATGTCTATTGAATTTCAGGAAGAGATGGCTGGCAGTAACCATGCTCGATGTCATTCTGCAGTATGCAAGCTGTGTTTACTCGGGCACTATTCATAGGCACGTTCCTGTTGGTAGGCAGAGAATTTGTCTCTTTCTAGTCAGTTTATGAGAAGTGAGTTTCTTTCCTTATTTCTCTGGCAGGATTGTTAGATTCCCTTTGAGTAAAGCAGCAGTGATGTGCTATCGAGCAAGTAATGTGTGAGCCAACAGTGCTGGCGAAGGAGTGCCAAAAAGTCCACCACTGAATGAAGACAGCACTTGCCTAGAGGCAAAGGGGGTCCTGGTGCCTCAAGAAACTTCCTGCAGCTGGTGGGCAAAACATCCTCTGTGCAGATTGGGGATACTCCAAACCTCCACAGTGACGTCTCCCTGCGATAAAACACAGCACTCATGCATTTAATCAGAAAACACGTAGTAAGCAGTGGGAACAAGTCCTACTGCAGCAGAAGGATGTGGTTTACAAGCAGTGCCTATAACAGGATTAAGCTAGGGGAGGCAGAAGAAAGTGACTGGTAACTGTTTGTCAGTGCGGTGAACAACTTGCAACTGTGCCAGGTAATTTTTTCAGTTGTGTTCTGAGCTGCCATGTGCAGCTGTTGTTAAAGCATTGCCAACTTGTTTGACTGTGGGTGAGAGGGAGGGTCACAAGTGAATAAATCACATTTTTTGGTTTGCAGACTTGTAGATAGCTGTCCCAAAGCACAGAAATTGACATTTAATATGGAAAAGATTGGAAAAATAGTTGTCTGGTAAAAAAAAATTGAGGCAAGTCCTGTCTGCAGCATGTTTTCCTTTTCTCACTGGGATGATGGACATGAGAAATCACTCAGAAACAAGAAGGGATGCTGTTTGGCTGCTCTGGAGACATCTGTCTTGGGTGGGCATCAGGGCAGCAATGAAACTCCTAAATACTAAAAATACTGTCATCTTCCCAAACTGCCTGGTACCCGAGCCCAAGCCTGCACTGGCTCTGTGTGCTGAGGCTCTTTCTCAAAGCAAGGCAAGGGTGGGCTGGGACAGCTGACTGCTGCCTTCTGGGACTGCCACAGACTTCTTGTGTCTTCTTTTGTGGAAGAAATACTCTCTAGAGACACAATGGTCACCAGCATCCACCTTGATCATGAAAAGCAGTCAGGATCTGTAATTCTGTGAAACTGGATTCTCCTTTCCCATACCTGGATTGCTCTGAAGTTCCTTAAGCTTTATGTAATTATAAAGGGCAGCATGAGGCAAGTCTGAGAATCAACGCCGTCTGCCTCCTGATACTCCCTTTCAATGCTTCCTGAAGTACGTGGAGATCCACTAATGTAAGGTGCTTCATAAATGGTGAAAATAGAAGTCCAGAAAGAGCAGTTATCTGTGGAGTTATCAAAGAACAGTGTCTGTACTAGATAAGCTACAGAGAAAGTAAAACAGGAAAATACTCAAACTGACGACAAAGCTGATGTGGTTGCTGAGCTCCTGATAGTGGCATCAATGGGAAGAACTCAAGAGATTATGCACAATATGTCTGAAGTTATCTGAGTGACTGACGGAAATGAATTTTATTCTTCTCACAAGAAAGGCTGTGATAGTTTTATTACGATCTCATTTTCTTCTGCTACCCACACTTTTCCTGCACTTCACGCTAAAATGATTAGCCAAGTAAGGGTTTCCTGGGACAGCCATGAGGCCTGATGGGACATTAGCCATCTAATTAGCTGCCACTAGTTAGTGCAGGGGAAAAGCTGTGTGGCAGCTTATCTATTCCCCTCAATACCATGGTTGCATCCATCCCCGAAAGCTGGTGTGCTATCAGAAGAGGAGGTTACTTCTTGTCTTGGGTAAGCCAAGGCATGGCCACAGACTGTGCTGGAGCATGATGCCCAGACCAACAAGCTTGTGTTTCCTAGAGCTTGTACTGGCACACAGGACAGTGGTGTGCTGGGGCTGGTCCATGAGCTGACCCAGTTATTTCCTCAATGGTGGGTTAAATGCGTGTCCCTCTTCCAGCCGATGAGCAGCACCATGGGCTATCGGGGGTGAGAGCTGTGACACCCCCTTGGGTTAGACCGTGATAAGATCTATCTTGTATAAAAATCACCGATTTTTATCGATTTTTTTGTCTTCACCTGAAGAGAAGGTGAAGACAAAATAGATCTGGTGCACAAAATGGAGGGGAGCTCTACTGAAAGGGAAGGCTAGCTTTTTATCTGGTAGAGCATGGAATGTTTGGAATTTGGGAGGATTCAAGGGAGGTACATGCAGGGATGTGTCTATAATTGGGCAAACTGTGATAAAACTTACCCTGTTAGGAAGAGAGAAGATACAAGGTAAGGGACAGCTATAAATCTAAACTACACAGAGCCAATAAACAAAAGGGTTACATTCAGCGAATAGAAAAACAGCTAACACTGATTTAAACTACAAGATACATACTAAAGTAAGATTTTCTTTTAACAACATTGTTAATAAACTGAATAAACATAATACTATCGTAATATGAAAAGTAGTCTCTGAGGTAAAGAGTTGTTATCCAGTAGCCCAGCTGCATTTCAAAGCTTTCTCTTTCTTCAGTTCCGCTTTTCTTCAGACGCTTTTCTCCACCAGGAGTAAACATCTTGTGGGCAACTTCCAACAATGGGCCTTCATCTCATTGCATCCTGTTCCTTGAGAGGACAAAGATCTGCCATAGAAGAGCCTGTAGGAAGGCAAGCAGGGCCTGGGCCTCTGATTATCCTAAATGTCTTGCCAAAATGCTGCAAAATTTCCAGGGGACTTGGAGTTATGGTGATCTGATCCAATGCCAGGCTCCCCATGCGCACTGCACTGGCCACCAGCTTTTGGGTGCGTTATTGATCTGCAAAGTTTACACTTGGGCCTGAACATGCCCAGAGCAATGGTGTGACAGGGGGTTTCCAGCCTTGACTCCCATGTGCTGGAGCTGAAATGTGCTACCTGAAATCAGAAACAGACCTACTCTGTTCAGGAGCATTATAGGCATGGGGCGGGCTTGCCATTTTCCCACCTCATCTGCTGTGGAAGTATTAAGATACCTTACTCTTTTAACAGGATGGCAGAAATGCATGCTCTGGGCTCCTCACACCACTGAAGGCATTGGTAAACGTTTGGGGTTTGACTAAGAGCTATTAAAAGCTGCTGGCTGAAGTAAAATGGATGCTCATGGTATAATGAAAGCTAAAGGTGGTATGCATCTAGCAGAATATCCTGAGCAGCACCAGGAGATTGGCATAAGTTCTTGCACAGATATGCATTGGAGGGAAGAAATCCCCAAATGGCTCTGTTTAATGCTTTCCTTTGCAATTCTGCTGTGTCTCCTGCCCATGGAGATCCACAGCAGACTTGCAGCCTAGAATGGCTAGCAACTTTTCTCTTTGATTAAGAAGCAAAAAAATAGAAAACAAGAAGACCCTCTAGAGGTGAGGCCAGGCACACTGCCATCACAGGCAGTTTTCAAATGACACTGTAATCGCAAGTGAGGTCACAGCAGTGAATTTGAATGAAACTGCAGGAAGAACCAGACATTTTAAACAAACTGCCCCATTTCTATGTTTTCTGTGGCTTATCCAAACGGCCCCTGCTCCAAAGGTTCCCCATGGCCAGAGGCTGCAGTGCTGTGAAGCAAGAGTCCTGCTGGTAATTGCAGAGGTCAGGCAAGTGCAAGGGTTTTGGCTTTGCCTGCTGAAAATGGGACTCTCAAGCCGCAGATGAGAAACAGCGATACTGAAACTTCATCTGAGACAATCGCTACCAGGAAGATGAAACCAGCAGTTAAGGGTGTCAGCGTGAAATGAAGCAGCCAGTCAAAGAGGCACGTTGGCTTCAGGCACCTATGAACAAAAGGCCATTTCATGAAGACGATGCCCTGGGAACAGTGCTGGTGGGGGGAGGAGGGCAGAAATCAAAGAGTGGGCAAAAAGTAAGGTGGCTGGATATCAGTGGACAGAGTGACTCCAAAGGCTGCCAGTCCTCCCAGCTGAGATGAATGGTTCCTTTCTACTTACGTAGATCCCTATGCAGAAAAACATTATAAGTATGATCTAAGCAGAGTCACAGACATTTTGGCGCCTGGGCTGGTTCCCTCCTCCTACTCCAACAAGCAGGGCTTGACCCGGGTGGTGAAACGCATCCCGCGAGCCCTGTGCGTTGCGCCCCACGCCGTGATGAGGCCTGTGTGCAGCATGGGCTGCCCTTTGCCCACCATTTCACACCCCGGCTCCTTCTGAGGGGCTGACTGCACTGGGGTGACCGCATCGCTTGGAGGGAGGATGCGTGGGCAACACATCCCCCCTGCCCCAACAGTGCTGCAGACTGCTACCATATTCTTTACAGTGCATCTCTGCTTGCATTTCACTTTGAATCCAACAAAGCCAGCAGAGCCTCATCTGCCATCCCAAGTTGAGCATGTGCTAAAGTGCTCTGGGAGCAGCCAGCTGAGTCATAAGCCGATCCAGCAATTCCTATTCAAAGGCTGCTGTCTCTGCCCTTGTGGAAAATGCATTTATTGTTTTGGCTTTTTGCTTCTTTGTGCTAAGGTTCAAGCAGCGCTTTGCTTGTTATTGCATGTAATGGTTTGTATGCAGCACACCAGCACAGCGAGATCTGATGCCAAGTTAAGGCAGAGCTGGGACTGAACAGGTACCAATGGTAGAGCACAGGACAGCGGTGGCTGGCACGGTGGGGCTGCACTGTGCACCCATCCAGCATCAGATACATGGGGAAACTCCTAAACTACCAAGGTAGGATGGATCTGAGTCCCGTATGACTTGCTTGCCTCAAGATTAAATTTATCAAGTTGCTTACCTCAAGATTAAATTTATCAAATTATTTGTAAGTTAACAAGTTTTTCCCCCTGCAGTCTCAGGATGCAGGTGGATAAGATCTGACGAAGGTCTCATCTCTCACTCCCTTCACAAATCTGCCTGCAGGCTGGACTTTGTCACAGGTTCCAGGGGTGACCCTGGGGCAAGCAATTTCTCTTCCCACCTTGGGAGGGGCAATTCCATAAACCTGCTTTTGTATTTTATTCAGGCAAGTGAATGCAATGGGAGGCATTTGGCTGTGGACTGCAGCCCTGCCCCTGGGCTTCCCACCTCTCCCCAGTGCATTGCACTGTGCTCAGCTCTCTGGAGTAGTGATTCCCACCCCAGAACCTTCCCAAAAGGCCAGTGGGTGAGGTGGCTTTTGGGAGATGTCACCTTGGCAGTGTGATGTACGTACACCCTCCGCAGGCACCCAGCACTCACCCCAGCTGCTTGGCAGTTGCTCCCTGTCACCCACCCTGGGCCATTTGCATCACCTGCTGGCAGCCAGCGTTCTGGGAGGAGAATTAAATAAAGATACACATTGTTATGGGCAGAATAATGACTCATTATCCCCATTTTAGAGGCAGGCTAGCGGACATCACACTCCGTAAGAAGCCAGCCGTGGAATCAACAACAAAAAAATAGAAAGTCTATGTTTCCTCTTTGCCAGCCCCTTTTCTTACTCCCTGGAGGGCTGCCCTATGCAGCACATAGGGAGAAGGCAGATTTTGGCTTGGCAGTGCTGTTTGGAGGAGGGGAGGAGTGCTGGGCCACCAGCATTGTGTGTGGCAGAGTGCAGAGGAGCGTGAGGCTGGCCTGATAAACCATAATAAAACCCCACTGACAACCCCACAGCCTTTGAATGGCAGTATCTTCCTTTGTAAACAGAATATGCAGACACATTATGCAACCCCTGGTAAATTAACTGGTTTTCCATACTGTTGAAACATGGTAATCAGGTATTTATTTGTCTAGTGCCTTTGCAACAGGAGCATTTTGACTAATTTTACTGTTTTGGGTATGTTGTTTGTGCTCTTTTTGTGTTACTGCCATTCTGCTAACACCAAGTGTTAAAAATAATGATTATCATGCCCAAAATAACACCACCTCACCTCCACATATATTCTAAGTATGAACTTCTAGTGCTTGCCTTTTCAAGCTTGCTTAGAAATTTACTTTACTTTTGAATGAAAAATTAATTCAACAACATCCCAGGAAAGGAGACTTCATGAGAGCCTCCAAACATGCAGACCTTCAGTAAACCCCCAAGAACTCTAATACTGGCAGTGCCAAGAGGCACAAATCATGCTGACAGCTCTGGTTTAGTATGTATTGTGCAAACACAATGAAACTCATCTGCCCAGCTCACAAGCCATAGAGATAAATGCAAAAAGGTTGGAATGGAAATGGAAGCATGAGAAGATGAAGTGACTTGGCACAGGTCATGGCCCAGGTCATGGGCACAGCTGAGAACTGAACTTTTGGATCTCTCTTTCTAAAGTGGTGCACTCCAGAAACCATTTGATTTGACTGTACTCTAACTTAGATTGTACTGTGAGCTCTCCCCCACCAGCAGGAAAATCAATTGCCAGCAGAGATGCTCTTTAGTTAAGGGCATCACACGGGATATCCCAGTGATACTGCAAAATCATCATCTAAAGGGATAGCATCCAACAAGTGAGATGGAGATTTTGAACAATAGTATTTTTATAACAGCCACTGCTATGGGAAGTTATTCTTGTTCATGTTTCTGTCTAGTTGTTTCAAATGAAGCAGGTCCTTGGATGTAAACCTAATTTGAAAAATCCACGATGGAATAAGATGTTCAAATGGCTGCTTTAATTGAATATATGCAACACCAGCACTTCGCTACAAGCTGCTCTGGTAGGCATTTGGTCACTTCTGCTGTAGTTGCTGAAACATAGAGCATGGTGAGGGGCACAAATGACTCACAAAGGGTGCTGCAGTTCCCCCTGCTTACCATCTACGTTTGTCCATCATGTAAGAATGAGGTAAGATAAAAGAAAAGATGCTTAGGCAACTTCAAAACTGAATTTGTGTTTAAAAAAACACAAACCAAATGCCTCAGACTTTCTTTCAAACCAAGCTGCACCTTCGCTTGCAGTTCATACCCTCCTTTTGCCACCTGTTTCGAAATGCCTCTGCATCAAGAACCCCTGTTTGGCACATAAAGCTGATCTCCATTCCTAGTCCATCACTATTCTTGAGTCAAATTCCTTGGCCTATTTTAACATTTGCAGTGCACCAGATAAGGGATCAAGGAGTGAACAAACATTTTCCTCTCGGGAGTTCGGGATGTGTTTGCACAGTTCATGGACAACTCTTGGGCATTATTCAGCTCACCTAAGTTATGTGCAGAGCAAAGGTATTACAGTTAGGAGCACAGATATGCTGGACTCCTTTGCAGTGAGCTTGGATGGATGATTCTTTCCAAAAGGTAAATCAGCCTATTTGATATCCAAAGAATCACTGGAAATTCCTATAATTGTGGGTGATACAGGATGAGCATAAACCTCACAGTACGTCAGTATTTCAGGGTTTACTTTTGTCTGCCCCTAGCCTTTGGGTTCCACTGTTAGCCTAAGTGCAAAGTTCCCTGCCTACACTGTGATGTGTTCCGTGCACGTAGCCATGCTCCCCCTAGTACTGCAGTCTGTGTGGTTTGGGGACATTCCATGGTTCCTGGGTTGTTCTGCGGCCTTGTCCTGCAGGAGGTGATGAGGACTCAGGGTGCTGCAAAGGCTTAAAGGATGCCCCAGACAGTCCATCTGGAAAAAACACTGTTATCTCAAGTCTGTCCTCCCATTTCCAGCTCTGACTACTAACTGCTGTCCTTTTTGAGATCCAAGAAGAGCCCTTTGTCAACTGCAGTACTTATTTACACAGACAAATGAAGTTAGGAAAGAGCTTGATATATTTTAAGTTGCATCTAATGAAATTTGCCCGCAATGGACATACTGGGGAGAAAACCCCTTTGATGCCCTTGGAGCCTTTTGGCCCTCAGTGCTGGGCTCATCCATCACACCACTCCATCGGCCCTAGCTCAGGGCCGTCAGCTTCGTATGGAGAAGTCCCTGACCCCTCAGCATTCATGAATGCTTTCTCCAGTTTGTCCCATGTTCACCACAAAGCTGGTGCTTTGGACACTGCAACAGGGAGTGACTGATGGGCCAGGACCAAATCTGGAAGGCTCAGGATTTGCTTATCTCTCTTTTTCTTTTTCTTTTTCTTTTTCTTTTTCTTTTTCTTTTTCTTTTTCTTTTTCTTTTTCTTTTTCTTTTTCTTTTTTTCTTCTGACACGTACGAAGTATCCAACATTCTTCTGAAGTCAGTAAGAGACTTTCAGGTGACCCTCACTTGCCTTAGTTCAGGCCTCAGACTTGGAATTAATTTTTGAGCCAGTGCCTTTAGCATCCAGTTAATGATGTACTTCATACAAGCTGATCATCCTCAGCACAAATACACATGTGCAGACCTGGGAGGAGAGAGAGGGGGAAAAAATAGCCAAGTGAATATAACAGAAGTAAGATCAATATGAAAAAAATAAGGGTTTTATCTTAACTTCAAATGTTATTAGAAATGATGTAACATGAAGAGGTGAAACTGTTCTCCTCGCAGGCAGCCTACAGACAACCCAAAGATGACAAGGTTGTACTGTTGCTCTGTGTAATAGCCTATAAAAACTGTTCATATTCTGTTAGTAGCAAAGAAGCTCGAATGAAAATAGATCCGTATTTTCTTATGTGCTTTCCAAACCCTGAGCTTTCCCTGCACTGTCTCCTTGCACCATGTTTCCAGGGTGGTGTTCTGTAAGACAAGGTGCCCACATTGCTAGGTGGATGTTCCTCCCCTCCCTTGGTGCCAGGATGGGCATGTGGCTGCGTCCATGATGACCTGAGCTGCAGGAGACAATCTTTCTCCTAGACCTCTACACTGCTGCATCTCAGCTAATCTGAGTGAAATTTATGTACTTAAATATCATTGTACTTAATCCCCTAGTTGCTCCAACCTGCAAAAATTCCTGTGAAGCTTGAGGCATGGCTGAGACCTGACTTTCCAAAGTGACAGGTACCAGCAAGTTTCATTGCTGCTTGGTGGATTTGGGAATGCAGGATGATTGGGAAATTATGGGTGCAGATGCTATGCATAGGTAGAGGTTAGGATTCATGGCACCTAACTTTGGTCACCTATAAGTTAAGTGCCACGTTTTGGTGGCCCATCTCCTCTAGTCACCTGCAGAGGCAGGAGTCCTCACCAAAGCGTTTATCCCTTCTGTTTAAGATGCTCAGGACCATGTGAGTCACCCTTTCTCTCTGTGAACTTGGGGAACTCGTGGCAGGTTGCTCCTCCTGCAGCATCACCACTGTCCCCAGTCATAGAGAGATGTTAAGCAACTCTCAGGACTGCTGCTTATATTTGGGCCAGAGAACACCAAGGGAGAGAGTAACAACATGGAGCTGTGCTGGCCAGACCTGGGAAGCTGGGCTGATTTTGTGCTGATGTGAAAACAAAATCTGCTCTGTTGTTCCTCTGTGGGACTGTGAGCGAGGGCACAGCCTGTGCTCTGCCTTCACTGAACAGGTTCAAGGTCTCCATTTTCTGCTCATCTTACAGGAGTGCTAAAGATAAACATCTGCACTTTTCTGGGCTCAGAGTGCTAAAAGCAAATGCCAACCCTGCTCAGCTTTTCAGATGGTTGACAAAGCACTGTAAAGGTCCAAGTTTTATTTGGAAATGAAAAGATCTTTGTACCAAACGGAATATAGCTTGTGCACTGCTGAGACCGACAGTCACTAAAAGCAAGCACATCTGCTGATGCAACCTAATTGCTGTTTTGATTGCCCAGCCATGACGGGGCATAAAAATATTGTCTGTCTACAAAAAAAGAATGAAACCTCACTTGACCGTTTTGTGCCCAAATACCTTGGCACCCCGCCCTGCCGAGCTAGAGTTGGGCAATCTGAATTCAAAAATTCCCCAGTGGAACCAGCTCCTAACAATACAAAGCTGTCTGACTGGGTGGACTATTTTCATGACTCTGAATAAAAATCATGTCTAGAACACTGCATGTTTCTGTGGGGGCTGTGCAATCAGGCAAGCACACAGGCCTGTGCCCGGGAGCTTTACAAGTTAAGTAGGCAGAGAATTAGCCACAGCTGAAGGCCAGTCTCTTGAGGCTCGTGGGCTTTCTGCATGCCTATGGACAAGTACATCCTTGCAAAAAGCTGAAAAGAACATTTCTGAAGCAGCACAGTAGGGTTGAAGCTAATCTCCAGTCAGGACAGACCACATCTGCTTACTGAAAGAGATTCTTGACCCTTCTTGTGAAGCTTCCACCATTGCTTGCTGTGGGAAACAGAAGAGTGGCCCCCTCAGCTCCAGATATAAATTACAAGGATGTCTCTCCTTCACTTGATACTGATCAAAACCAGGTGTTGTACCTGACCCTGATGTTTAACAGTATGACTTTTTAACAAGTTATACCAGCATGGCTGTCACTGACTTCCCACCTCCCTGCCCCAAGTTATGTGGCCATTGCAGAGCCCAAAGTTCAGTGCCATGGGCTGGTAAGTACCAACTGGCCAGACTGGGATGGAGTGGGAACCCCTGCCGCTGTCAGCACAGCTCAGCAAGGTCCTGCTCCAGTGCAAATTTTCTGGGCCAAATCCAGCCTCCCAAGCCCAGCTCTTCTGGATTTACCTGGTTATAGGAAGTGAATACAAGGGAGCTGGGGTAACAGTAAGCCACAGAATCATAGAAATATAGAATTGTTTTGGTTGGAAAAGACTTCAAAGTTCATTGAGTCCAACTGTTAACCCAGCACTGCCAAGTTCACCACTAAACCATGTCCCTAAGTGCCACATTTACACATCTTTTAAATACTTCCAAGGATGATGACTCCACAATTTCCCTGGGCAGCCTCATCAAGTGCTTGACAGCCCTCTTGGTGAAAAAATTTTTAATATCCAATTTAAGCCTCCTCTGGTGCAACTTGAGGCTGTTTCTTCTTGTCCTATTGCTTGTTTCTTGGGAGAAGAGACCAACACCCACCTGGCTACAACCTCCTTTCAGGTAGTTGTAGAGAGAGATAAGGTCTCCCCTCAAACTCCTTTTCTCCATGTTAAACAACCCCAGCTCCCTCAGCTGCTCCTCATCAGGCTTGTGCTCTATAAACTTCACCAGCTTCATTGCCCTTGCAGGCAGAGAGAAAAAGATTGATCTTTCCTTCCCGTTAAAAGGGCTATTGATTGATCTGTCCATTTAACAGACTTCAGCTGCTAAACCCCAGCTTGCAGCCTGTCCCTGTCCCTTCAGCCAGCTCCTCATACCACTGCTTTTGTGTTTTTCTTTCCCCATGGTGGAGCCTTTCAAGTTTTTCTTTAAAGAATGAACCAAGTGCTTTCGATCAGCTGCCAGCCCAGCCCTGTACCAGTGAGGGGCTCCCGGCTGCTCCCTGGCCATGCCTGGCACTGCACCATATGAAATCCCCAAGATCCACTCCTCTCTCAACACAAAAATGTCAGACTGGCTTAAAAACCACCAGATGTTTTAATGTGACTTTTTTTTTTTTGGGTTTTCTTAAATTCCTCTTGGGAACCAGCATGTTTCACGTACTTGGTTAGACAGAAGCTGCTGTGCGGCAGAGCCAGGCTCTTGCAGGGCTCTGACTGCAGCATCCATTGAACACTCTGGGGCTTTGCAGTCACCTGATCACAGGTGAGAAAAGAAAGGAAAAGATGGGCTGCCCCTTTTCACAGCCTGCTGGGCAGACCCAAACTCTGCAAATCTGTCTGTGCCACTGCTGTAATCAAACCCATCAGGGAACAAGCACGGAAATCAGTTCTGAGTTGCAGTTTTTCCCTGAATTGTGAGAATGTGCAACTCAATAGTCAAAAGAGCTGGCATGTCTTTCACCATGTCTCTGTGCTGCCATAATCACCCTCACCTCACCTCCTTTGGATTCCTTCTGGGTTGTCCTTGGCAGTTCACTGGTTGGTCTCCCGGAGAGGCTGACCTGTGTTCTCCAGCCCAGAGGATACAGTGGCATGACTTTGGCCACTGTAGACCTGATAAAAAGAAAAGAATGCTGTATCTTGCTGAATAGCCTTTCCTTATGGCCACAAGGAATGAGAGGTTGTTAGGACTAACACCTTGTGGTGCCCCACAGTCAAGAGCCCTTTGGAAGGATGTGTGGAGAGTGGGACCATTTGTGGAGATCTCCCAGGGAGAAAGAATGAAGCTGCTGAGGAGAGGTCATGTCTACTCCCAGAAGCATTTGCAGGCAGTGCAGCAACACCTCTGTGTTGATGGAGTCAGAGGTAACTGGTAGTTTGAACAGATAGATTTACATTTTTTTCCATGCTCAGTTCCACAGATGGAACAAAAAAAAAGTTTACTCCAAAAGCAAATAAACATTTGAAATGGCAAAGTTCCAAGGGTCACTTGAGAAAGTGTTAAGACTGTATTTTGTGTGTCAACCATTTACAAGTATTCCCAAGGCTCTCAAGGAGAAGACTCAGGGAGGATGGCTTTCTTAGCACAGCAACCCTGAGACTGGTCACTTTTGCTAGGCTCTTTTGATGCAGCAGAGGGAAACTCCAGGAGCTTTCTGTACCCACAATCCTTGTGCCTGGGATTCAGCAGGGCAGCCTGCCAGGGGTGCTGTGCGTGAGCTGACAAGAAACAGGAAGGATTTGGAAACCCACCTGGCAAGTGGGGCTGCACTGGAAAGTTGCCTAGTTTCTGTCAGGGTATTGTCAAAATCATCCCATTCCCAAAGTCTGTTTACTCTGTGTCAGGTCAGCATTTTCAGCGGCAAAAAAAACCCCAATCACCACTCCCCCCCCCAAAAAAAAAAAGAAACAACCCCAAAACCAACCAACGAAAAAAATTAGCAAAACCCCCTTCATTTGGAAAATTTGCAACCATCAATAAGCCCAGTGGCAGTATGTCCCTGGTGATTTCAAGTCTCCCAAAGGAGGTTTTTCAGCCAGGGCCATGGTGAGACTGAGGAGGGTCTTAAGGAAAGCAAAAGCAATTGGCTCCTCTGTGAGCTGCCTCTCCACAATCTAATCCCAGAAAGAAGATCGTGTAGCTGAGAGTGACAAGGATTACAAATGATACAATGACTTCTTCAGCAAAAACCACTTTACTGACTCCTTCAAAGCAAAATCAACCTGTCTTCCTCAAGAGCAGTACTGACCGCTTCTAAGTCAAGGAACTCATAGTTCTCCACCAGCTTTCATATGCTACAGACAACACAGATGCAAGACATTCTTTTTTTTCAACTTCTACAATATCTTAGGAGTACCCTCCACAAGAGAAGATTAGTGAGTTTGTTTCACCACCAGATCAGCCCTATCCACAAGAAAGCAACTCCTTATAACCACCTGGCTTTGCTGTGAGATCAAGACCATCCAGACTTACCAGTCTATCTAAAACCAGAAGAAACCTTTCCCAGGATTCTGGATAGTGAAAAGGACACAGCCGTAGCATGAATGGAAAAGAGGTGGTTTCTGGAGGGATGTGCCTCCACTCTGAAATGCTGAAATAGTGGTTGATGCGTGCTGTAAGATCTAGTTTCCTATACTCCGCTCCCTACTTTAAAATGAGACTAAAACACTCATCTGCTGGTAACCACTGAGACATAGGTGCTTTGATGATCAGAAAATTCACATCGGCCTTCCCAGTTCTGTCATCCCCAGGCAGGTGGACATTGCCCCAAGTGACCATGTCCAGTGTCACTGCACTGTAGAATTCATTTAAGTTGTGAAGTGACGTGACCCAACCTAATGGTGCATCTGAGGAAACAACATATTAAACCCAGTGTCATTTCATGCTGAAGTAGACATTTTCATCTGCAAAGAGAATCTCCCTTGAGGGATCAGTACAGCCTTCTCTTCTCCTTAATGGCCTTAAGTCCTGGTGTATTGCTAAATTACATCTATGTTCAATACTATTATACTAGCATACTACATTTATTTATTAGATTGTAGGTTGCTGATTTTTCTACCAAGAGAACAGTTCTTGTGGTTAACCAGGATTTTTGGGTGGCATTTATCTCACCCATCAGTAACAGGCAACATCTGAGCTGATTACTCTGGGCTTTGTGTATAGACATTGGAAGAAATAGGTACCTTCAGAACACAATGTACTTGTTTTACTTTAGCCCTCTTATTTAGGATGGCATAAACTGAAACAACCAAAGTGATCTAGGTCTCCAGGTGAATCTCCCCCTTGTACCAAGGCTTTGAGATCCTGAGAGTATGAACTGTAAAGGACCAAAACTAAACTCCTTGTCCAGGTTCTGTATTGTCTCTATGGCTTGCCCTTTCCTCATTTTCAGGTGCCACAGTAACATGAGACTGCCCAGCTGATGTTCATATTGGGTTCCTGTTATTGTACCAGTGACAGCAGCCTCTGATGAGATGCAACTGTTGAGCACAGAAGCTGATAACAAGAGTGACCATACTAGAAAAGCACTCATATTTACTGCCCAGCTCCTGCTCCTTGTATCACACTGAAGGGCTTTCCAGATATTATACTACAGTCCCTCTTATGTCCTTCTTGAATCCCCTTTTGTCACTGTGGCAAGCGGAGGAAAATGTGAACAGTCACTCCCTAAGCTCATCTCTGGCTAACCCCCAAGTCCTGGTGCCAGAGTCCCAGAAGTGGGGAGGAACCCAAAACCAGTTTGTCTCACGGTGTCAGGGCTTTCAGCCATTTGCAATACAAAGCCCTTCATCTCTGCTCTCCTCTTCCCATGATAAGATCACCTTTAAAGAAAGAGAGGACTCCTTAGGTAACTAGAAGGCTCCCTAGAGTCTACAAGTACAGGTTGCCCCCCTTTCTGATGTTGCTCTTTCTCTCCCAGAAGCCAGGCTATATGGATTACCTTAGGGTTTGAGCACTTAATGAAGTCTTATTCTTTCTGTTTGCTCACACAGCAGAGCCATGGCACTCTATCCGACACCTAAATCTCTCAGTATAATCAATACATAATAACTGTGGAAAAGGAAATTTTACAGCCAGGGAGGTATGAAGGTAAGTCCTCAACCTAGATCTGAGTTCCCACTGATGGAGAAACATCTGTACCCACAAGAGTGGTGGTAGATGGGGAGCAAACATCAGGTAAATACTGACCTGAGTGATTAGCCCACACTGTCTAGGAAGAGTCCTTCTTGAAGGCCAGGCTCCTTTACTAGTAATCCTCGCTGTTACCAACAAGGTGGGTCTGCTGTGTAAGGTGAAATGAATTTAAGAATCCAAACTGGTTGGATGCAAATGAGAAACAGGGCATTGTTTTCCTCACAGCTGTCACCTGTTTGAATTCTTGCAAAAGTCTTAGTCAGTGTCAGAGCTGAGTCACTCCTACAGTGCATGGCCAAGCTAACATCTTGTGGGGATATGTTTGGGGAGGGTCGTGGGAGTAAAGGGGAGGGAGGGGGCTAATCATGCTTCATAATTTCTCATCTTCCAAAATAATCTGTTTTCTAAATGTGTTGCTAAATCCTTCTGCTAGCAATCCACCATCTGCTCCTTCTTTCGACACACCCACTATGTAGTCTGCTGTCTTGCTATACTGCCAAAACTCTATATGCTGCGGCTAGAAGAAAGTCTACTTTCAGATGTTTTCTTAGGTGACAAGGGAAAAAAACCCCTTTGGAATGAGGACCAAATATAAGTGAGTGCATGGCCATGAACCATGCTCTTATCCTGCAATCTGTGATGTAATCTCAGCAGCAAACAGGCAACTAAATTTCATCCATCTAATTCCAGGGGGGGGCTCTGGTTAACACCCTCCAGCATCGACTGGAGCTGGAATGTTTTGGGTAATCTCCGGAATGCCTCAATAGAATTATAAATCCATAAATCAAAGCAGTCATTATGTATTTGAATAATATGTGGATCAAAGTCTCAGATTGAGGGCCCCTTTGTTCCCATGCTCTTTTCATATCTTACTCAGTGAGCGTCTATTCAATGAAAAACAATTACAATGAATTTAGAGCAAAAACATACAGTGCTAATGGAGCTCTGAAGACCTCCTCTGGCAAAGTATTTAAGCATACGTTTAATTTTAAGCACATGAGTGGTAAGAGTGGAATTGCACACAAAAGAGTGGCATTTGGTCGGCAATATGTTGAATTGGTATCTAAATTTAAGCTATCGATCTCTCCAAACTGAGCCTTTTTCAAAGTAGTTCATCTTTACTCTCCCACTCAAACACTTTCCTAGCAGCGTTCCACACCACAGGTCTGTGCGAATAGTGCATTAAATCCTGCTAATCCTACTCTAAGACAGGTCTGTCTTCAGTAGGAGCAATTAAAGAAAGAGGAGCAAGACAAGGGCCACTGTCTCATTAAACAGCGCAATTACCCTGTGATATATGAGTGCCATTTTTTTGCCAAAGGGAAGCTGGAACAAAGCAACCAAGTGAGTTATGATGTGCATTGACTCAGTCAGTGCCATGGCAGACATGGGACTAGACCACTGGATCACAAAATGCCGCCACCAGGGACATCAGCCAAAAGACTCCTACCTCCAGTCTAGGCTAATCCCAGCCAGTCCAGGGCTCTTTTCTCATCTGGAAGGACATTTCTTCAGATTAAGTTAGTGTTGAAAACACTGTGCTGGTAAGCCTCTGAAAAGCAATACAAACAAATACAGGTATGATTGTACCTCCAATAAAGGAAAAAGTAGCACTGATGGATCTGGGAGGGTTCTTCACATGGCTGTGCTAATGCTTGCTAGCCAGAAACAAGGTCAGCAGGACAAGGACATTGGTGCACTTTGTTTATGCACTGGAAGCAGGAAAATCCTTTGGCTTTAAACCACCTATGACAAAACAAACCTGACATCTCTTCTCTGCTCTGCTCCAGAGATGCTCAGATACTTTGACATCGAGATATAACAAAGCCTTGAGGCAGCTTGCACAGATGTTCAGGAAAGATGTGGGTTGTCCTCTAGCATAGCTCCTGCCCCAGCACCTGAGCTGTTGCCTGAGGAGACTTTCAGCTGTTCAGGGACCTCTTCCCTCCTTCAGTTCGGCTCATGTGGGTGGTCAGGCTCAGTCCTTCACTGGCAGACTTCCCCCCACCACTGTGACTTGCCCTTTTACACTGGCAAAAGCAGGAATAGTGAAATGTGTCAATGTGATTGGGAGCACAAAGGGGATCTGCTCACAAGGTGAAAATAAAACGTCATTTCAAAAGGTAGATGTGGCAAAAGACTGAATAAAATCGGCAGGCTGTGTAAAGAGTAGTGAGAGGAGCTCGTGCTACTGAGAAAATGAGCCAAGTTGCTGCCTCACAACATGCTGTGTAGACTGGGCAGGGCTGTCCAGAGTAGAAACCTTTCCAAAGCCAGGGAGGGAGAGATGAAGAATCCTTTTCCCCTGAGAGTAGGACAGTTTCTCTCTTGCGTCAGGACACATCAAGTTACCTGCTTAACTATAAGCATATTTTTAACCCTTAAGAACTTCCAAAGCTGCCAAATCCAAGATCTTCTGACTCTATTAAAAAAAAAAAAATTGTTAATGTATCAGTTGCAAAATCTCTTACCACACTTCTCACAGAAAGACCAGAGCAACTATGAGCCCCAAACTGGGCAACAAAGATGAAATGCTTTCTATGCTTGTCCTTAATAAACATACTAGAGACTGCCATGTTTTGTCTTAGAATCTCTCTATGTCGAGGCTGCTATACAACTTTCCTGGTGGACTTGATGAAAATCCGATGAAAATAATGCCAAAGACTTATTCAGGTCAGCTACTGTAATTTGAGAAAATGTTGTTTATGTCCAAGGTCTTTTTCCCTTGTACGTGTTTCCCCCTCTTTAAATGCACTCAGTTTGGCCCCAGCTGAATCACAGATCAAAGCATTTCAGCTTTTGAGACCAAATTGCAATTTATAATGTCTGTGGTTTCAGCTAATCTGTCTCTGTGTCATCTCATTTTAAATCAACAGAAAGTAGCACAAAATAACTCATTTTGGTATGCCCTGATTTTAACTCAGGCATCCTGTTACGAGTTCTCTCCACAGGTAAATGGGGTTTTCAGGCTTTGTCTGAGGGTGCTTTGTTCCTATTATAAACATCAATTTTGTAAACAACTTGTTCTCCACTGAGGTGAAACAACTACATCTCCAAACCTGCACTCAGATTCTGTTTTTTCTCCCTTCTTACAGTTTTAACTGTATCAAAGGGCGGCTTAATGCTGTAAAGAGCCTTTCATTTTTAATTAAGTAAGGACAGTCCTAATTTCAAATGCACTTGAACAGCCTGGGTTTAAAAGTTCAATTCATGCCACAGCCTTACTTGTTCTTCACAGCAAAGACCATGGCAAACAGAGGCCAATTCTAGTGGAAACACTGCTCCCCAGCTCCCAAAATCACTGTTTTGTGATTCCTTGTTTTGTACTGATGCTGCCACCCAGACAGCAAAGGGGATCCACCAAAGTAGCATGAGGATAAGTCAGGCCCATGGCATATCACACATCAGCATGCCACACAAGGATAGCTGAGCAAATCTCCACTGGCTCCATGGGCTTTCTACTGTGCTGTCACCATCTACTCTGTGACCCTGCACATCTTGCTGTTGTCCATTGTATGCAAAAAGAAACCCCAGCCTAATGTACCCATTTCATATTTCGATTTCACTCATCCATCTCACCTTCCTCTCCTTTTTCTTGCAACCTGGTTAGCTGCCTCACTACTCCTGCATCCTCCAACTTGAGCTCAGGGAGGAGGTGGGTGCACGCTGGATGGTGGCTGGAGCAGCTATGAGGGCTCCCATGTCCTCATACCCTGGGAAAGTCAGGGACAGAGATGTGCACTCCTGGTATTGAGGCTACAAATTAGCACTGTTGGAGCAGATCTTGAGGAACGAGTAACACATGAAACTCCCACTAATGCCAACCTGGCTTTTGTTTGGGATTGCCTAACTGATGAATAATGCAAGAGTCCAGCCTGCACTTCTTTTTATTTAACCTCATCACTCAGCAAAACAAAACCAACCAAAACCCAAGCAACCAAATACCCCTCCAAAACAAGTTGATGTTTGACCCTACAGCGTAAGGTGCACTGGAGAAAAAAGAGCTTTAA
Source organism: Oxyruncus cristatus (assembly GCA_013399855.1). NCBI lineage: Eukaryota > Metazoa > Chordata > Aves > Passeriformes > Cotingidae > Oxyruncus > Oxyruncus cristatus. The sequence goes on from VXAY01006688.1 coordinate 848,753, forward strand.
GTTCACAGCAGAGAGGCTGTACATGGAGGGAAGAACCACCTTTTGCAGCCATGGCGAAAGTCCACACAGCTCAGACCAGGTTCAATCTGGTCAGTAACAGGAGTTTCAAAGAAAGAGATAAATATTCTCACAGTTGGCAGTCCAAGATCTTCTTGGTCTGGAGGTTGTATCCAGAACATTATTTTCAGCAGCGCTTGGTAGATCTGTCCTCTATGAACTTGTGTAAACTATTGGCCGCCAACTGTCATGTCCATGATTTAATTATGTGTTGGGTGAAGAAGTACACCTACTCATTTGTTTTAAAGGTCAGTTTGGGTGCTGGACTATCACAGATCAAATAGAGTAAAAGCTAAAAGAATAAATTAGATTTTGAGAGCTATTATTTGCACACACATCCTATTCTCCTCAAAATATGACCCAATTTCTTTCCACGACAGTTGAAAGGCCCTGTGACCAAAAGTTGCCCTTGTACATTTGAGTGTCCAGAGACCTGTACAGGGCCTCAAAACCCCAGGTGCTGCAGTCCTGTCCTTGGGAAGGTTTGGGTGCAGGGGACAAGGGTCTTCAAGGATGAGGGCAAAGCAGGGCTCTCACCAGTCCCTGGTGGGAGGAGAGGCAGATGCTGTGGAGCAGCTCATCTTTGGTCCCCACAATCTCCCTCTTTAAGGTTGAGTCAATTGTCTCCTACATCAGTGTAAACCAACCACCTTTTCACAGTCAAGGGCACCAAACCCATACTGAAAGTATATGAGCTGCTTTTGCTGCTACAGTAATTTCCAGACCCCATCTTGCTCTGCCAGTGTGTCCTAAACCACTTCTGATCCCGGTGGAAACTGTGAGTATAGAAGAGGAACATGACTGATAGCCTGAATAAACACCCCACGGAGAATGCACAAGCCTGCAGCTGGGGAAGTGCTGCCTCCAGCTCTGCTGCTTGCTCATCTTCTGGAGAGAAACATCCACTCAGCTCTGCCCAGCTGCTCCCAGTGCCACACAGCCTGCCTTCCTGCATTGTGCGGCACCTCAGGCCAGCGCATGATGTCTGTCCATCTGGGAGTCAACGAGAGTTTGTGTCACTGTACACGGAGGAGATGGGGTGAGATGCGAATTAGACCATGTCAGCAGTACAGTGCTTTAAATTTGGGGTATATCTTGGGAAGGCATCTAGTTCATCCAGTTTGGCAGGGGTGAGGGAGAGAGTGGAGGAGAAAGGCGAGCGTGCTGTCAGCAAAGGAGAGCTTACCTTTGAGTGTCTTTTACTGAAAAAGAGCCAGTGGCACTCTCCCTGTCAGATGGAAACTGAAATAAACTCTGCAAGATGGAGGGATTCCTGGCACTGCTGTTCTCTGCAGGAGCACGTACCCTGGTCATCTTTCCAGATCTGTTGCCATAGATTTACAGCCAGAATATAGGATTTCCTGAAAATCAACATTCCAAGAAAACAGAGTTAAAACAGCTCAAATTTGACAGGCCTAGCCCTGCCCTGAAGAAGATAAGGGCAAAAATACCTCTTGATTTCTTCTCTGTGGTTTTCACATTAAAATGTCCTGTTTTGCCCTTGAGTATCATATTTGTACCCCTGTAAGGGATGAGTTGCAGGGCCCAGTGCCCCTGCGAAGAGTGGCACGCACTGACACAGTGAGCCAGAGGGCCCTCCTAGTGTGCCCAGTCCTCTGCCACTGGGAGGGGCTAGTGCTAGCTGGGTTCAAGCAGTGGGCTGGGTTGCAGGGGGTGGTAGCACCCAAGAGGGACAGAATGGGGAGTGTGTGCCCAAGTAATGATTAAGGCTGAGGAGGGGACACTTGTGGGACCTCACAGATGGAGAAGTGAGGAGGAAACACCAGGTAAAGGATGGAAGAGCAAAGTGAGACGGGCAGAGACTCTGTGGTGGCAGCCTCTGATGAGGCTGGGACAGGGACATTTTTAAATTGTTATATGTGTGACTGTCACCATACCCTGACATGTGATTTAAATTTGGTAGCACCTTGAGCTTTTCCTTGGGTGGCTGCAGGTACTCCTGATGCCTCAGGGAGACTGGACAGCTCATGCTGTTCCTGCCAGCAACTCTGCTACATTTTATTGATACAGCCTCTGGAGCTAGTGGCTTTACTTCCCTTCTGTGCTGGGATGCAGTGAGCAAGGAGGATCTGTTTTAGTGCTAAAGCCCCAAGAGATGCTTCCCCATTAGAACAGGACAGACTAGGCTGCCTGCTCCTGTGCTTCCAAATTCATTAGAAAGCTCTGAAAACTGCATTTATCATTTTTGTTTCAACGATACGCTGAGCTTCTCCAAAGCCAGGGACCCCTTATCCCAGGTGTTCTTTGAGCATGGTGTGCCTCCTAAAAAAGTTTAGAAAACTCTTCAGTTTTCACTGCAATACATCATTTTGACCCATTTGCATATCCTTCTTTCTGTTTCTGTTCCTCCATGCAGCACCAAGAATTCTGTACCCCTCAGAAGCTGTTGAAGGGGGTATGAAGTGTTCCGTGCCGTGGCAAATGGACCCTGCCATTGGTCCCTGTGTGGATTGCTCCTCCAAAGGGAAGGCCACAGTGCTGGGACTTGGCAGATGCCTCTGAGAAAGGATGTAATACCCTGCAAGGTGACATGTTTCCAGCTTGTCCCTGGCCCCATGCTGAGACACCAGATAGGTCACACGTCCAGTCTGTGCCTGGCATGTGTCACAGGGTAAGAGGGAAGCCATCAGAAGCAGCAAGGGAGCACAATGGAGGACTCAGCCAGGTCCATTGTTTGGATTTTCACTGGAGGGCCACTGTCTTGGCAGAATCAGCAGCAAGTCAGAGACCAAGTTATCACAGCAGGATGGGATGGTTGTGGCTCCTTCCCAGGCTTGAATATAGGCAGAGCTGCTGACTTTGTGAGAACAAACACGGGATTGATCCCAGATGTAAGATATGGAACAAGAAGCAAGAGATTTAAGGTCTGATACCCTCCTAACTCACCAAGGGTAGCCTGAACCAGTTTCTATGCCCAGCCAGGGTGCAGGATTTTTAATGGTGATCAGCCTTTCTGGTCCCTAGTGATCCCTAACTCACTGCTGCTTGGGCAAGTACCTGGGCCACTTTGAGAAGCTCAGCTACTCCTGATAGAGATTGGTGGTCCAGTCTGGTACAGACTCAAACTGACCTTAATGAGAAATCTTGCAGCCCTTGTTCCAACTTTGATACTGCTGGTGCTCCTCAGTGGATGGAAGACCCAATCCAAAGGTCAAGGAAATCAGTGAAAGAATTTCCAGTGATTCTGATGAACTTCAGACCCTAAAGGAGTGTTTCTAGATCCCTTTTCTGAGTCCCACAGCCCCCAATCCAGCATGTCATCTCCCCCTGTAATGCTGTAGCATGGTTTTGGCAGCTGTTGGCTGACCAAATTCCCAGTGCTAGGAAGAAGCACCAAACACCAGATATCTAGAGCCTCTCTAACCTTATGTTGCATCTCCTCAGCCTCCTTCTTGTTCTACTTCCTGCCTCTCCTCCTCCTGCACCCAGTGCTTTTTATATCTTGCGTAAACACATTGGCTCTTAACATACCCAAAATGTAGCAGCAGGCAGATTTTGCCCGTACCTCACACAACGAGGCTGCAGGAGAGCAAAGCAAACAGGAACCAAAAGCAAAAAGCAATCTGGATATGTGGGCAGAGTTTTGTGCTTTGGAGGTGTGTATTTTATTTTTTTTGCTTGTTTGTTTTATAGCTTTGCATATCCTTCTCTTGAAGCTTGTCACGGTAGGTGCAGTTTGCTCTTGGCAGCAGGGTAGCACACTGTGAGGATGAATTCCCACCAAGTGCCCAAGAAGTGCTCAGACACAGTCTTCGTGCCCACAAATGGACATGCAGACCATTTTATGCACAATGAAAGAAGCTGCACCGAGAGCTACAATGCGTAACCTAGTTTTTATTCATCCCATTTTGATCAAGGCCTCTAAGAGGCTACAGGCTCTTTTAAAATGAAGGAAAATGTGGATAGATGCCCAGACGCTATCCTGCTGACAGTGCACTTCTCTGACACATGTGCCATGCACTGCTAAAACACTGATAGTGGTTTTTCACGGAGGTCTGCAATCTATTAGACAGCACTTACTGGTACGTTTCAATGTATCAGCCAATCCAAGGCTTAAGCAGACCATAAAAAATTATGAAATATTTGGCTAGAAGGCAATGATCCTTTTAACCAACAATGTGAATGTATTACATTGATCATAAGTTTAAGTACACACGTACACACACACAAAATCAGAAAATGTGATCCTGATAGATTGATTGTGCACCTTTGACCACCTTCGCTGTACTTGGCCACACTAATTCATCTCCTAAGATTGCTTCTCTCTCTCCAAAACCTCCCTGAGGCTGCCAGCAAGAGATGGTCACTGAAGTAAGATCAACCTGTCACAAAACTGCTTCATGCCTTCCCACCCCATGGTTGGGAAATTCCTCTCCCACCCACCAAACAGTACCCATAGAAATGCAGATTAGACAATATTGAATCCTGGACCAAAAATAAAGTTGAGGTCCAACTGTTGATTGAGCAGGCAGGATAGAAAAAGGGAATTTTATATGACAGGAGAAGATAAATTCTCAGCCTTCTTCAAGGACCACTGACATTGATTGACAAGATGAGACACAGCAGACCTTAAAGTCATGACATTTTTAGCTCCAGAAAACTTAATTTACATTATTATTAAAGGTGTTGAAAATTCATTAATGGTACGTTTTTCTTGATTTTAGTCCTGTGAAGTTGAACCTACGGAAACAAAGATTTAACTTAACACAAAAGAGTCTGGAAAAAATATTTGATGTTAATATTACCTCCTTCAACTGTGCTAGAGATTTGCTTTTTGGACAGAAGATGCACAAAATGCAAGTCAAGAGCTGAGGGACATAGAGTGAAATTGGCCCCTTTTAGGGTACCTTTTACAATTTGTTTATCAGAGAATCATAGAATTATTAAGATTGGAAAATACCTTTAAAATCATCAAGTCCAACCATTAGCACCACCATGTTCACCACGTAACCACGTCCCCAAGAGCCACAACCACATTTGAACATTTACAGGCATGGCAATTCACACCCTTTCAGTGAAGAAAATTTTCCTAATATCCAATCTAAATCTCCCCTGCCACAACTTGAGGCCATTTCCTCTTGTCCTGTCACTTGTTGCCTGGAAGAAGAGGCGGACCCCCACCTGACTACAAGCTCCTTTCAGGTTGTTGTAGAGAGCGAGAAGGTCTCCCCTGAGCCTCCTTTTTCTCTAGGCTAAACATTCCCAGCTCCCTCAGCTGCTCCTCGTAAGACTGCTCTTGGTTTTTGCCTTAACCAAGTGTTTCCATGGATTTATAGAGACTTTGGATCCAAGTGTTGCTCTGCCATGTGGGATACATGGCATTAAGTATTTGTGCAATGAAATCTTTATGCTGTGCCTTATGCTGGCGGTTGAGTGCATTTCAAGTGGAGCCTAGGCACAGGTTTGCAAGGCTCCTCAGAGCCATGTTCACAGAATCACCCAATTTTAACCCACAGAATTTATAAAGCCGTTTGTCTGAACACTGAGAAGATCCCTGAAAAAAGAGCCATGAAGCTCAGCAGACCCTCCTGGCTGGTTCTCCCCTAAAAGTGTGCTTACAAGGACCGAGATGATGTCAATCTGATAATGGCCTTTCTTATTTCTGCCAGCACTCAGACAGGACTGCAGAAGTGGCATTAATATTGTGTCTGCTTCATTAGTTCACCTGCTGGCAGTTGCCTTGATGAGATCACTGGTTTTTCCATTCCGTATTTATAACTTTAGGTGCCACTTTCAGCATGCAGATTAACAGAGTCCTGATCATTGCGTTTTGTAGTTTATCAAGAACTTTTTTTGCTAATTGTGAAAAACTAGTCTCAACCAATTGGGCAGGAAGGAAATTTCGTTTCTCTCTTTCTCTTTCATAAATACATGTTATGTGTTTCCAGTACTTAGATATGCACATGATAGCTTAGAAAATAGTTAGTGTAACTGTTGCCATTTATGCGGGCTGCTAGTATGCAAGATTTTTAGGAAGTTTTCAAGTCAAAACAGGCTCAACGTATCAGTAGGTCAGGAGGTAAAAGAGAACAGGAGAACTGCTGTTTAAACATGAGTCCATGACTGCATTTAGAACTGTGTACCCACTTCTCTTCATCCCTTCTCCAAACTGACACCAGTGGGTGCCTGGCAGACAGAGCTCAATCTGAGGGTTATTCTTGAGTATCTGCTGTTTTAAAGCTTTGGCTTCTTGAGGCATGTGATCTTGCATCATTATCAACTGTTGTCTTTTAAGAGAATGGCTGACTTTTAAAGCTGAAGATGAAGCTTGCAGTCAAAGTGAGGAGCTATAAAAGCTTGGATGCCAGCAAGTAAATGAAGGAAGACATACATTTCCTATTAAAAAGAATTGAATGATATAACCCTTGGCGGAGGGCCATGAAGCTGCTGTCAGCGTTATTTCCGTCTGCTAGGGCCAGGACTGAATGCACAGGGCATGTCTGCACTCCAAAACGAGCTAGTGAAGGCTTTGGCAGTGTGTCTGCTCAGCACGCCTAGCCCAGCCCTGGCTGGGGGGTCTGGATGATGCCTAGCTCTGCTAGTGAACTGGAGAGCTCCTGGGTCAGCATGGCATTGCCATGGCTGAACCCTACCCTCTGCCCATGTCAAGCTGGTGCTGGGCATGACTCGGATGCACGAAGGTCCATCATGAGAGCTCGGATCTTACCAAAGGTTTCCTTTTCCGTTTTATTTTGCTGAAAGATTATTTCTTCTACCTTGTTGCTTTTGAATGCATGCTTTGACTTGACCACAGAAATGGATATTTCCCCAAATGCTTGCCTTTTGTTGAATAGTTTCCGTTTTTCATACCTCCTTTATAAGATGCCTGGATCCATTTTCATGTGCTCAGCGTTTTATTCCCACCCGCTGAAAGGGAAAAGGAAGAAAGTTGCAAATGTCAACTCCTATTTGACTGATTTGGCTCATTGCTGGACTATAGGAAATTGTTCTATCAGTGTGAGGCAGGTTCTTGGACAAAAAGATATGGATAGGAAGTGAGGAAAATACAGTTGCACAAAAGGATTTGCGGGTAATGTTCAAGATTAGATTAAAACAATAGGACATTGTGGGGCCAGTGTGCTGTAAGACAAGTAATGCCAAAAGAGATGCCTAAAGCAGATGGGATTGATCACCTTCTGAGCATACTTCTTGCTCTTCAACAGTGGTCCAGAGAACCTAGACTGTTCGAAGGCACAGTCAGCTCTCAGATAAGACCAGGTTACTTGGGGTTTTATCCAGTAGGATTTTGGAAACCTCCATAGTTGGAAACAGCACAGCTTTCCAGGGCAACAGCCTTGTGTGCAAGAGATGGTAATGCTCCTTTGAAAACTCTTCCTTCTTCCTTCCTGTGGCTAGGGTAGAAAGCACTTTTGTACAATCTGTCTTCGGAGAAAGACCTCACTGACTTAGATTCAGTCAGCTTTGTACTCCAAGCCCGCAATAAGCCTCTCTTTCCACTTTCTGCTGTCTTGCTCACAGTATGCTTGCTACCCTACTTGCTCACTACCTTACATGGAGTACTAAGTCATGATTAGGTTACCTGAAACCAGCCTTTTGTGCCATTTGAGACCCTTGAGGGCATGTGAGACACCGGCATCAGGCTGGTGGACATGAGTGCCCCAATGAGTGATGGCTGTAAGGCAGGCAGGACAGTCAGGTACACATCACATGGCACAAGATGTTTATTATGAGTAACAAAACTAAACCTCGAGGGTGGGGTGCAGCTGCAGATTCAGACACCTACTTTTAGACATCGACTACATGTGAGTTGGGTGTCCAAACTCTCACTGTAGTCAGGGAAGATCTAATCACTGCAGTCAATTGAGCCTAGAGAGAGATTAAGGTGGGCAGGTACAGGTGGCTACTTAAAGGTAACATGAATCAGTCTCTAGGCTCCATTTGCTGGGGTAAGATTTGGTTGCCTGCTCATGACATGTAGTGCTATATAAGATGATTTGCAATATCAAGATATCCACAGTGGGTGGGTAGATTGGAGGTAGATCTGAGACCTTCTGGAGAAGCAGATGGAGGATAGGCAGGATACCCTGGGACATCTCAAATACCTGCCCTATGTGAATCAAGTCTCTAGATCTCCGTGGGTATGGAGGACCTTTGACACAGAGCTCACATGTGCATGGCAGACGCCCTCATAAAGCTGTCTCAATCTGTAACTCATCTCACTGTTAACTTTAAGATGGAGAAATAAGAAGTTAATTCCACTTTTAAAAGGGATCTTTATCCTCAAAAGTTCAAGTTAGTTCACTGAATCCCCTGAATTTCTAACTTTTCATGCTTCTAAAGGCTTTGAGAAGGAAGAGAGTTGTTACTTATCAGCCAGGTCTTAACTTGGGAGTTAGCTGCAATTCAGGATACACTTACAAACCCAAATACATAACTGGAGAACAGTCATCTTCTGGTTTTCTCAGTTAAGAGTCTGCAAACTTAGAAATTATATCAGGTGTCTAATCTCTTGTGCAACACAGGGCATATTACAAGTTTTAGTCACTCACTGAAGCCAGAATCTTTAAATCTGTGACTTCCATGAATCAACCAGAACTAAGGCATGACTTCTATAGAAAAACATGAGCCCCACTTTTAAATTTTCCTTTGATAGAGAATTCTTCATAGCAATTAGTGACCTATTTTGGTGATTAACACTTTCCCTATTAAAATTCATCTTTCTGCTCCGAGTGTGTCAAATGTCAGCTTACAGACATTGAATCGTGTTGTAGGTTTTCCCACGAGAATAGTGAACTCTTTGTTGTTTCAATTCCTGCATGAGGTACTCAGCATTTTTGTGTTCACTCAATCACTGTGGCTTCATTTGCTTTTGGCTACAAGTTTTTATTTACCCACATGTGGCCTTAATCATTGCTTTCCATAGCATTCTCCTTCATGGATATAAAACCAATAGTCTTTGTTGTTAGATATTTACTCTTTCCTCATTAGTTGCTATTGTGCATATATATATATATATGCTATCAACTTCATTAACTAACTTTTCTTTCCATGTCATATTAAAAAACATTAAATAACAGAAGGTCAAGAAAAGTCTCATGGGATCTTGCCTGATGATGTTTCCCTGGTTACCCTTAGATTTGAAATTTGTTGTTTCTAGCATTTAATCCTTATTCAACCATGAACTGTGCTGTTCTTCCCATTATTTGAGCCTGTGAGTCAAAGTGCCAAGCACAAGCCATTTGGACGCTTTCTGGGAATCTCTTAGATGAGCACTACCGCCTTTACCAACCAACCTGTGATTTCACCAATAAAAGATAGCAAGTTATAACTTGTCACAGTATTTTGTATATCAGTATACTGACAGAATTAATCCCTTCCCTATCCAGTGGTTTTTCTTTTCCTTTGCAATGAGGACAATCTTCTTCGGTGGCTTATGAAGGAAGGACACGTTGAAGACACCAGTGGCCCAACACCATGTCATGCACAAATTGCATTGGGGGGCAACAGAGAGCTTCATCCTTGCAGGGCTTTCTGCTTGCTCTTCTTGCTTCCCAAGGAATGTTGCTGAAACACGGCTCAGCCCAGCGGCACAGCAGGACCATATCCTGCCCGTGGGAGCAGGACAGGGGAGCTCAGTTAGCCCCCGTACCGTGCTTTTCCCTTCTGTCAGGTGGTCACAGCAAATACTGACCCACCTGCTGTACTCTGATGCTGCTCTGAGTTAATTATTGCTTAAGCAGCCCTTTGGAAAGGCAGAGCATTCTAAAGGTATGATGTGTTATCACTTTTAAATCAGTGGTAGTCCACAGCTCTGCTCAAATTCACAGCCCTGTGCTAAAAAGTATGAAAAAGGACCATCACAAGAGAGGTTGGACTTCAGACCTATACTCAGTCTTTAGGAGGACACCAGGCATAGTAGCATCTTGGTCATCTAGTTTGAATAATTGTAGAATTATGGAAGTTAGGGGACTGAAAGGGTACAAAATGTTCGTATTATTCTACTATGTTCCTACACCATCTCAGCTCACAAACAGCAAAATCACTGAACTTGAGAGAGTGATATCAACCTTAATTTGACAAAGACAATTGGTTAAAAATCCAATATTTACCATACGTATAGGAAATTACCAGGACCTGGAAGCAGGAAGGGAAAAATAAAATATATGCATATTATTAGTGCAATTGAGTATGACATGTAGAAAATTCATAGTTAGGCTTAAAATCCTAAAAATATATTTTTGGTTCTGTGAGCCATCTGGGCAAACAAGTATTTAGCAAATCATAGATAGTATAGGGATGCAGTTACAGTCATCTGCTGTTACAGACTGTTACAGTCATCTGCTTGTGCTCACATGGTTTTGTCATAAGGCTCCTGCTATTTTGCGAATCGTCGCTGGATCAGCAGTGAACATCACTATCTTCAGCCTCTGCTTACTGCAGCTTCTGAATAGTGTAAATTTTGACGGCCTATAGGAACGGTGCCAGAGGCTCTCAGAGTCTGGACTTGGTTAAAATCTGTGGTGAAAGGAAGGGAGAAAGGGGGGGGAAAAAGGGAGATCTCCATCTGGGGTAAATTAAGATAGTACTACTCCAATATGTGGCAGCTCAAGACAACTTTAAGGAAAAAGAATATGCTGAGAGCTCCTGGAGGTTTGCTCAGAGAGTCCCTGCTGAGTAGACAGCTAGGTGACGTTTTCATCCTTTTGTTTTGTTTAGCTGAGAAACCTGAATTAAGTTCATGGGTTTATTCTTGTTTTGTTTATAGCTCCCCACAAATACTGATGGAGCACTGGCAATAAAACAAAAGGTCTACTTGTAAACCAGTTACTCACTTTTTCCAGATAAAAGTTTAGACTACCCAGTTTGAGGCAGGGTAAGGTAAAAAAGGGTGAGTTTAAGGTTGCTGATTTATTTCCTGACTTCAGAAGGAGAGAATTAATTGGCAAAGCTTTCAGGAATTTCAAGTATTGCAAACCCTGAGATATTCTTACCTAGATTTTGCTTTTCAGTCTCTATGTCCTTTAAGGAAAAATCATTAAAATGTAAAAGTGGGCTCAGACCTCATGTTCTGCCCTTCTCTTGTCTCCCTTCAAGTACATTCACCATAACCTTCATGTTATGAAGGGCAACTCAAATTTTTCAAGATTTTAAGACAGTATAGGGGAATGTCTGAGTTCTGGTATCACAGAATGTCAGCCTTCACCTCCCATGTGTGTGTTGGGGGCTTAGGTGGTTACAGCTTGGGAAATATTTACTGTTTAATGAATTTTGTACATTTCTTGAACAGCTGTACACCTCACCTCCTCTGCCTCTATGAGGATACTTACACATAAGTTTTGCACCAGGTAGGATAGTTCTGCCATCCAGAGTAGTCCTTCAAAAACCAGATGGATGTCTCTGAAGGATCGTTGCAGTGGTTCTCCATTACATCTGGTGAGTGCATGGATGGGGATATTTCCATGCAGCATGGTCAGCTCTCTTATCTGACTGTTCTTCATTAGCAGATTGCCAGAGGACAATTGCTGTGTCTGATGAGTAAGAAATGGAGATGGATCATGTGGCACCGCACAGCAAATAAGTCCAGTCTGCTAAATCAGTTGAGTTGAAAACATCTCTGAGGTAGAAAACTGTACGTCACAAATTAATGTGAAGGGATGTAGAGAGCCTCCTGAGTTCTTGTGCCCTGCAATTACTACAAAATAAGCATTTCTTTGCTTAATACACAGGGGGGAAGTTTTGACAAAGCAAATAAGCATTTACAGATGTTTTCAATGTTTTCCATTTTGTCTGGGTCAATCCATAACCATTTAAACACTATAGAACCCAATCCAATTCATAGCAGTCAGTCTGGTTTGCACCAAAAGCATTGTGGTGATATTCCAGGTTTACACCAGTAAAGGTGAGAACCTTGCTGCAATTCCTACTGTCACTTGGACTGCAATGGTCTCTTTAGGTAGCTGACCTCAACAGGTGCTCAAAGATGAGCTTACTAGCCAGCATTCACAAACTCTTTCCTTAATAAAGATGAGGCCAGATTTGGTCCATCGTCCCAAAAGATGCATGCTCAGCAAGACTCATGAGTATTTTCAGCAATTGCAGTAAATATTTTCTTGTGGTCTTCAACTGCTTGACTGAAAATGAGTTTTAAGATTACAACTGGGATGATTCAAATGGGATTGAAAGAAATGCATTGCTCTGTCTCCCTAGGTTTCCTAGGGTGTTATCCCGATGAATATGACAACCGAACCCGGAGTGATTTGTTGAGCCTGGATCTCAAAGCTTCTCTGCGCTTGTACAGCATTCAGCTGGGAATCTGTGACAAGCAATTTACTATCAGGGTTACTTGCCACTAGTTTGTTGCACCTAAAACCTGATGCTGGTTTCGGCAGTCAGCAAAAGCCACCTTTTTTTGAGTTATTTTACTGGCATTGCATCGACTTATAGAACAGAGCTTCATTTTACTTTCTTTTTATTTTTCTTTTTAATTTTTACTATTCAAATACCCTATTAGGTGTTTCTAAATGTAGAGCTTTTATATATCATCATGGACATGTTAACAAGTGTGTGCATGTGGCCTAAATTAGACCACCTATGAAGGTGGCCTAGGAAATCTAGATATTACCACAGGAAAGAGTGGAAAAGGCAGTTTACTACCACGAAGAGAAACATTTTAAAGCCAGCCCACCAGCGAAGAGACCCTGGCAGCCCATAAAGAACTTTTCAACAGAGCGTGGAAAGTGCATATGAAGGACAGATATTGATCCCGGTTTCACCAAAGGTAGTAAACTGTTGTTGACCACAGGGTAGTTGTGCTAGCCTTAGAGCTGTGGGGCTGAATGAGACATGGACAGAGGGTGAGATGCAGTTCTGAGACCATGTGAAGCTGTTGGAAACATGTGTTTAAATTTCACCTGCAGGAAGAGCAAACCATTAGGAAACCAAAATACTTCAAGAAATTCTTGGAGAACATTTGAAAGCCCAGGTCTATGCTAGAAGTAGCTGGCTGTAACAAATGTAAAAATTTGTGGCTACACATAATAATCCAAAAAATAAAGGAAATGAAAGTAAAGATGCATTCAATTAAAGTCTTTCGTATTTCCTCTCTACAGAGCTGAGAAGTCTTGATGCTTACCTCACACACCAAAGAAGAAGGACCACATGCTGTCCTACATAAACACTGCTGGTCCAAGTTTGATTTTATGGAGTTCAGGTTTGGCCCAAGAAATTAAGACTGCCTTTGGCTCAAGAAATTAATTGTAGCCCTATGCATTCCCACTTGGCTTCGTCACCATTGTGCAAAGCTAACTAGGAATAAGAACTCTCACAAACAGGGTTCATCTCTGTACTACTGAAAAAAAAGGAGTGTATTAAATTGTGGCAACTTGAGAACATGAATTGAAGATCTGAGCATACGGCGCCAATGTTTTTGCAGACTGCAGTTAGAGATCCCGTTCCATGTCTGCTATTCCTTCAGCTAAATCACCACAGAGGATATGGTTCTTGGTGCTTAGCTGTTATTATTTGTTTTTAAAACTTTTCAAGTAGTGGGCTGCTTGGAATATGGTCTGAGGTTGGTGTGTTCTTTCACCCTTTAGGATGAACAGAATGGTCCAGCAGTGGTGGGGGGAAGCACAGTAAATGTGAGGTCTTTGTGGGATCCTCTTTGATCTAAGGGTGCCTGGGTGGGTGCCTCATTCTACAAACTCAGATGATTGTGGTACCCATGGTACCCTCCATTAGGTCCTCTGCTAATCCATAAGAACAGAGGTGAGGTGACAGCAGTCAAGAGGCAGCAGCCACAGAAGAGGCCGTTTGAAGCTGAGAAGGGGCTGTAGGTCATTAGCATCACCTTTTTTTGGGTAGTCACTTGCAACCTGCATGAATAGTTGGACTCTTCCACTCTGTGATTTCGGCACAGATGAGGGAGCAACACGGAAGAACCAACTTAAGCTGCTTCAGAAGATGATGTAAGAAATCCTGTTAGGAAGAAGCTACCATGAAGAAAGTTTATTTCTAAACCTTCTGAGGCAAGAATTTGTTTATACCACCTGTCTGATTGGTCGAAAGGATATTGCAAGCCTAGCAGGTAATAAGCCAATGTGGTGGAGACATGCTGGCACCTGAAGAGTGGTTACCATTCTGTCCATCCACTTTGGACTGTTCAGTCCAGGCTCTGTGGTACAGCTGCTTGCAGTGACCATTAGCACAAACCAAGATGCAGGACTGAGCTCGTACCCCTGGGCCAAGGACGGGCCTTTTCAGACATGAAAACATACGGATTACACTGACTGGCTCAATGCTTCGTTGTGATGCACTGTTCTGAACAGGAGGCACCTCACCTTGTGCTCCTCCGAAATCCCAAATACCTCTGGTAAAGAAGGAACTATGCAAGTAGGCTCTTACTCCTTTCCTCACACAACGGTTCTTGTCTCCTCTCCAGCCAGAGTGGCACATGTCTGTTTGCCATAAATAATACAGAGGCATCTGGGTCAAGCACAGTGCTGGAAGGACATGCATTTTACCAGTTCTGCTTTGGCAGATACTGGTGCTTAGTGGTGAATGTGAAATAAGAAAGTGCCAAGTGCTTACGTTTTAGCAGTCACCGTGCCATGGCCACTTGCCTCTCTCTAGCACCCACCTGTAGTCCATTCCATCCCTGTCTGAGTCTGCTGAAGACACAGGGTGAAGGGTTAAAGGATCTTTTTTTTTTGCTAAGATCTAGGTATAAGTAAACTGCACATGTCAGTCCTTCCTAGTGAGAAGGAAAGAGGAGAGTTTCCAGAGCTCTTTAGTGACAGGAACCTCCTCACACTGAGTCACCTGGTGAGGAATAGTCGGTAGAGGGGAACTTTGACGGGGGAGAGGCACAAGACGACTCTGTGGTCTTCCATGTCCTATTTCTCTGGTAGCTCACTGCAGTTGCCATCTTTCTTCTTAAGTCTAACAAATGGTGTCGAGGCACACAGGGAAAATACGAATGGGATCATACCACTGATGAGATTTGTTAAGAAAGATGAAATCTCCTAAACTCACTCACTAAATCTGCCATCCATGGCAGCATAGCAGTTGTGAAAGGATCTTGAGGAACAGATCAAATAGAAATCACCACTGCCAATATCATCTAGTTTAGGCAAAATCCCAGTGCAGATGACTCCAGCTACATCTGGATAAAAGTCCCTCTAGACCGAAGGAAAGAAAATAAAATTGAATCTGGAGTCCTATTCTGTGGTCATTCAGCCACATGTTCCCTTTCAGGGTTTAGAGAGCAAGAAGCCAATCTCCATCTGCAGACGGCTTATGTTAGGATAATGCATACAATGCTACACTGCAACATTGCCCGTGGTTGATATTGACAGGGACCCTCTCTGAAATGAGTTCCCTGTAAGCTACCTCAGCAAAATTTGTGTGTCCCTCTAAATACCAGCTGGGGCTGGGTTCACAGAGGAGAGGGGATCCAGGAGTGATTCAGCTCTGGAGCAGATATGAGGAATCAAAGCCCAACAGATGAAGAAAAGGAAACCAAAATAAATATGGTCATTTAATGTCTGGGAAAGGCGTAGCAGCGACACTGGGGATCAGCATTGCTGCAGGCAGATTTCTAAGGAATATGAAGGAAATGTCTCTGATTTTACCAGATAATTTACCTAGAGTAGATCCAACTCTGTTGGGACAGGGTGGCAGAGGTGTGAACAGTGAGATACTGCTACATGGGACATACAGGCATTTCGACAGGCTTCAGGATGGCCATGTCTATCCAAGCTGCTGACATGAATTTTGATGAATATTATCCCTTCTTGACCTTATCTGCACGCATATGTGATGAACTTTGAAGGAAATCATTGTTTCTTGCAAAAAGCAGGACTAACTTGTCCCTCAAACACTTGTCTCATTCCTGCATAGGTTCAGACTTGATGGCCTGCTGTAACCAGTGAGTGCTGGGCAGTGACCCCAATGTCTTCTCAGCCCCAAACATCCCACTTTTAAAGAAGAAATTCAACCAAGTGTGGTGGAGGGTCAGTGCTGAGCTCTCCCCAGATCCCAAGCCCCTCAGGTGGAGCAGGACATCCTGGGAAGAGGCATCCTCAGATGCAGGACCTGGTTACTAAGTTTTGTGCTGGCAGTTTGGACCCGGATCCCCAAAACTGCTGTGTGTGAGAGAGGAGGCAGCTCCTGACCCCAACAACAGCTTTGGAGAAGCAGAAAGGGTGTTATTTGCACTGCTTCAGGTTTGTGAATTCTGAGTCCTATCAACCTTTAGATACTTGTTTAACTGTTGTCCTACTGAACCCCCACAACAGAACATACACTTCCTGTTGCCATCAGCTTCAGGAAAGTGAGGTTTTCCTTGCTGGCAGGAAGAACTGGCCACAATTTAGCTGTTTCATATATTTTACTGGCCTGCACTGGATTTTTCATGAGAATGGTTTTTTCGTAGTGAAAATGGCAAACAATTCTTGTTCAAGAGCTTGGGCATCTCCCAGGTTGGTTGTATGTTTGTAAATTATTCACAGGAGCACACAAAAATTGCTCAATTGGTGGAAAAACTCCCCAAGCTATTGTCATTGCTGCTTTTGCTCTTCGGGTTATAGCTCCCAATATTCTGAGATGCAGGGTGTCAGATCGGAATCAGCTTAGGTATCTAGTTTTTCTCCACTGAAGGGTCTCCAGTCAGAAGTATCTCTTAATTTGCTTCCTGATAAATTGAGCAATGCAAGACTCATATAATTCTCATTGCAGGAATTTCTCCTTACCCTCACACTGTTTGTCCTAGTATTTTCTGCCACCTTTAAATTTTTTTTTCCAGAGGCCTTTAAAAATGCTGACATTTAACTTGAATACAGTTTTATGGTACTTATCAAATCCGTAGGAAGAGGTGAAATCACCTTCCTTGTTGTAATCATCATTCTCTTGTTTAAATATCCAAAGGTCATTTAAGCCCTCTCACTGCATGATTTGAAGAGATGCTCCTCAGCTCTAGTCTTAAATCACCTGAGCTTTGCTCTGTGTACTAGCAGATACAAATCAGTCTTCATTAAAGCATATTTTGTTTTAATGGATCCTAATTGCTTTTTATAGTCATCTCCTTACTTAATATTCTGCTTGTATTGGACCACCCATGCCACCACATTCCTCATCAGCAGCGCCTTTATGGTTCATCCAGACAGCTGATGGCCCTACCAGGCTACCAGCAGAACATCCATCCTGCTTTCCAAGGGGTGCCTGTGGGCTGCTGGCAGACCTGGATAAAGCCATTGAGGTTACAAGCGGAGCAGTGTCGCTAATGAACCTCTCCAAATGAATTCAGAGGCTGATGCCCTTCAGGAAGGGCTGCAAAACTTTCTAACTCCACAGGGCCTTTTCATCCTGACACTGGACCCTCTTGCTTCAAAAAAGCAAAATCCTACCCTGTGTTGAATTTTCACCCTGGTAACATGAACTGTGTTAATTGGTTTTATTGATTTCAAGTGAAATACAGTCAAAAAAGTCACAGATGTCTGCAACTTAAAGCTCTAAATGTGAAGAGAAAAAAATCTGACCTAAGTTTTGGGAAGAAATGCACTTTTTACTGCTCTTTGTTGCCACTGTTGTGTTTGTGGTGGTGAAGCATGCCGGGGCCTGCGCCCCATGTGTGGGGAAACCCCCTGGCAGCCCCAGGTGGCACGAGCACGGCTGCAGGAGCTGTGCCTGGCTGCTTGGCCTGGCTCTGGAGCAGGGAAACAGGGCATACAGAGAACTTATCACAGCCCTCTCGTGCTGGTAGGCAGGAAAGCAGCCCAGCAAGCAGCCAGAGAGGCTCTGTGTCTCAAGGAGCCCCCCAGGCTGGGCAGGAGACAAAGTGAACACACCTGGCGTACAGTAGAACCCCAAGGATGATGTGGGTGCAATTATCAGCTGATTCAACATGGCTGATGTTCTGCACCTCAGATCTAGAAAAAAAAGAGGACTCTAAGGAAAATCTGGGACAAGGAGGATTGTGCTAAGCAGCAAATATTTTTCTAGTAAAAGAGCAGTTTCTGGGAGTTTCTCTCTGCAGAATGGAGCTCTCCTTTTCTTCCTCTGCTGATCATTGCTCTTGTGTACCAGGGAGTGGGAAGGTGAGAGTGGGTGGCTGGTGTGCAGACTGAGCACATCACTGCAAATTATCTGCAGGCTTCAGGTAAAATGTAGATCAGAAAGTATTGCAGAGCAGAAGCTGTTTTTCATATTTAGATAAGCAAGGCTTGATGTGGGATTTTATGAGGTTTCTGTAGTGTTACTGTAGCACCTGGTTTCCACTAAGAAAACACTGAAAACCAGAAGTAAAACCTCCCCAGAGGGCTTTTGAAATGTCTATATCAGGCTGGGGCCATTTTGGCCCTTCCAAACTATGTGTCTGTCCAAAGCCCAGAGAAGTCAATGGCAAATCCCACAGCTTTCAGCAAACATTGCGTCAAGTCATATTAAACCTGGGACCTGAACTTACCCATGGGAAAAGTATGGCTTACTTTTTTCTTCATCCAAATGCTAGTTACCTTCATTCTCTCTTCTGATGTATGAGAAACTTAAGTCAACAATATACTAGGTATTAATGCGTTCCAAACCTTACACTCCAGGTAGAACACTATGTTTCGGAAATCCCAGTGACCTACTTCATATGTTATGGAGAAGCAGTTTCTGGTTTCCACAAAATACTTATTTGTATGCTAGTCCTTGGTGTGAATCAAGGACTTCAGGGTGTTTGTAGCAAACAAGGTGTATAAGCTTTATGGTATTTTCAATAGGTGAGAGGAAAGACTTGTTGATTAAATGTTTTGAAGCATGGTGTTATTCCTAAATCTCAGATTCTTTGGACTCAGTGACCAAAGCAACTGCACCCAGAAACACTGCTCGTGACAATAGAAATATGATCTGAGAAATTGGAAGAACATCCAGGATTTCAAAGCAAAGACCGAGCACAGAGGAGAAACAAAACACGAGACAGGCAAAGCAAGGTGTGAAGCTGTTGGTTCTTGGTGAAACACGACGCTGTCTGTACTGTGGGGGCTGGGTTGGGACCCAAGGTCTCTCAATCTGCTGAAGATTGTCTGGCTGACCTTGGGCAAGTCCCTGCCCCTCCACTTCCCTTCCCTGTTCAAAGAGCCAGAGCTATCTTTTACAAATATTTGCCTAGGTAGTGCCTACCACCAGGAGTCAAATGTCAAACTTGCCCCTTATTCTCCTCCAAGTTTGTAGGCGCTACTTCCTCTTCCCAGGGGTGGTGCACAGGGCTTGTGGTACTATATGCAGCACCAGGGAACACTAAAAAGCATCATGCTTAAACAACGACTGTGCAGGCTACATTTCACAACTTTTTGTGGTCTTCTCTCTGAGATACTGGAGTGCCCCCTCTGCTAACAGAGGTCAAACAAGCCTTCACCAGTGGCTGGGGTCTGGGTGGGAGCTGCCTCTGACAGAATCACAGATTCCTCTGGAGCACGCTAGGCTGTGCTTGCTCTTGCAACCAGGCTGGAAAGCTATACCCAGCATTTGCTCTTCAGCACTTGTCACCTCCCTCCAAAGCAGACCCTTTCCTCTGATGAGCCCCAGCGCTGTGGAGTATTCACCACTGGCATTTTGCCTGAGCAGGGCCAGTAGGATCAGGCCACATGACACCAACATGAGAGAACAGCTTTCCTGTGATCTAAGAAACTGAGCTGGGCATGCTACTGGCTGAAATGCTTCTCTGATAGGCAAAGAGTATCATGTGTACTCTTAGGAAGGATAGAAATGTTGTCCAGTTGTCAGTCATCCGAGACATATCATTTGCCCCTTTTGCTGTAACTTGCCATGTGAAAGACAGAAACCAAATGGTATGCAGGAACTCTGTGAAAGAGAGGGATGAGACTTATTTGTGTGGAATTTCCATGCATAAAATTCTTCTTTTGTGGGAGGTATCTTCAGAAATCTTGCACATCAGACAAGAACCCAGAATCTGCCCCACTAAAGAAGCTCTTCTCCCACATGGCATCATTTGACTGGTCTGATTTTCAGGTGCACTGAGTACCCAGTGATACTGGTAGATACTCAGCAATTCTGAGAAACCAGACCCTTTAGCCGAGAGGGTTTCCATTTTAGGAACACATAAAAAAGTCACAGTCCACCTTGTGCAGATATCAGCATTGCTCTCCAGCTATGTAAGCTCCAGCTTACTAATTCAAAACTGTGTTGCATCAGCCACCTCAACCCATGACCTTGACATCTGATTCGAGGAGCTGCAGATCATTCAGATCATACCCCAGAGAGTGCTGCAGCTGATGCAGTCTACCTCCTGTGTCTAAGCCATCCTTCTTACGTGTTCAGAGATTATGTATTTATCTTATGATGCACCTCTAAGTTGTAAGGCCACACAGTGGTGAGAAACAGTCCCTCTCATCCTCATAGCATCAGGCAATGCAGAAGGTACCCAGATGCACTTAGTCCTCAAAGTCTGATCCTTGTCTTGTTGCATGCCAGACTTACCCCATTATAAATCCACATGGGGTTAATCTTGATTTATAGCTGAGCAAATGGTATCAAAGTCAAGCTCCTGATCTGTCTTGCTTGTGGTTTGTATCCAAGTTTGTATCTCCTTGTGAACTTTATTATCTGAAAATTTACTCATCCCTCTTTTTATTTTTTTCTGTGCATTTTTTCCCTACCACACAATAATCCAGCGGCTTGTCATTTTTTTTAAATGCTGAAAATGACCTTGCTTATTTTGATGGGCTCTGGAACAATAGTACTTGCTGTCTTGCACTCGTTCTCCGTCCAGGGGCTGTGAGTCATTATGGTTATGAAAGACAGAACATTGAGTCACTGACTGTCAAAAATCTCTGCTGGGAGAGATGGAGCCTTTCAAGAACCCCTCTCTTGGTAATCATTACTCTTCTGTATTTACATTGCAGTAGGACCATGATCCCAAGTCGGAGCCAAGGCTCTAGTCATTAAGTGCAGTGCAAACACACTCGTCTTACCATAGTCTTTGCCCTGATGAGTAACTGTGGGATTGATTTGGGGCTATCTTCATCTAGAGAAACTTCCACCTAAGAGTCTTGACAGATACTGATTAAATAAGACTTGCAACACTTGTATCTGTTAGCAGAGAATCAGCATGTAGGGCAGTAATTTGGCTGGTCGCTACACCACTAGGACTTGGCTGGTACTGGTCAAAGTCCCTATCTACGTCTCACCATATATTCTCTACAGAACTTTGCATTAAGTCATCCATAGGTGTTGGGCTTCTAAATACCCACGAAGGATGGGATTTGGCTTAGATATACCTCAAAATTATCCCTGTAGAGGGGTATATATGCCTTTCACAGCCTGGATGAGAAAATACCACAACCTGACAGAATCAGTGGTAGGGAGAGCCTGAAAGTCAAAGTGTTTCTGCCAAATGGAAACTTAACCCATGTGCCAGGGTGCCACACTTTGTCTCCTGCCAGTTGTGCCCTGGTTCCACTCATCCAAATGATTTTTTGGTGGAAACACATCCTGTGGGGTGACATCATCTGCAGTGTTAGCAGAGCCGGGGCTAGGACTGCTCTCCCTGCGTTCACAGTATCATTACCATGCACCTTTCCTAATGCAAAGCACCTCTTTGTTCAGTCTGGGCTGCCATGGCCCTCAGGACCATGCCCTAACCTTACGAAGGATTTACTTCTTCCCAAATCCAGACCACAGGAGCAAGGTAGTTTCTAGTTGGAGTATGGCACCATGAGGGTATGAGTGTCCCTCCTCCAAGCCCACCTGCGTGTTCCGGCGGTGACACCAGCTGCGGTTTGTTACAAAGACATGTCACACCGCTTGCAGCACGTCCCACCCCATCCACTCTGCAGCCTAACTGAGGTTTACATTACTGCTTGCCCGATCCAGTTCTGTACTTAATCCTTCCTGCACAGCTCCCTGTCCCAACAAGCCAAGCACAAGCTCCAGCTGATGCCTGCTTTGAGGTTTATACAGGTGTCCCTGGCACTGCAGACTCCAGGTCTGATGTGCTAAGCCTTATGGCTTTCTCCATAGAGATTTTGTGTTCTATAAAGTCAGTTTTGCATTCATGCCCTGGGAGCTGCTGATGCAGAGTGGAAAAAAATCCTGAGCACCTGACTCACAGCACTGGTCTTCAGCAGCCAGAGAGCTAGGGGCCAGTGTCTCATCTTTGCCATGACTCTACCGACACTGGTGTCAAATGGCAGAAATTCCCCTTGTGCTGGTGTGAATGCAGTCTTCTGTATGGGGTATCACAGCTGACAGTCCACCAGTTTCTTTGAGGCACTGTGTTCAAGTCCCATTGCTCTTCACTGACCTGTGCTAAAATTAATTTTGTTTTTTTTTCCAAAGTGAAATGCGTTTTAGCAAGTTGTGTTTGCCCCCCTTGGGGTCAGACAGCTGATCCCTGATGATTCCTGCAGTGATCCAGTAAGTGAACACAGGATTTATGTGTTAATTAGATCTGTTTCTTTTTTAGTATCCTGATGGTTGTTTTCTTTCAGTTGCCATAAATAACTGTGCTGCAGCAACTAACCTTCACATCTCAGTGGTAAATGTCTCACCCCATTACACTGAGCTCAAGCTTTTTCTAATGTCCACTCATGGAAACCTTGCTCGGTCAAAGTCCACAGTAATTTCAAGATTATTAGGCAAGTACACGCTGCTTTGTCACTGCAGACTGGCTTTAAATATCCTAACCAGTAAAGTCTGACTGAATTATTTGCGATTAATGACCCAAGGGGCTGGAAAAAGAAGCGCTGCCCTGCCTGGGTAGGCAGGGAGGGCTCCCTTCAGGAGGGTGGACTTCTCTGGCTGGCTCTTCCATGCCTGTCTTGGGTCTACTTCCTGTTTTCAGACAAGTGTGAATCAGGAGCAAGGTGTCCAGGTTGAGATGTCCAGAGCTCCTTGTTCACACCCCAGTCTCAAGAAATAGGTCCTCTGGAAAGGTCTTGGGTTGTGCACCTGGAAGCAAAGTCAAGTGAGAATAGCTGGTCCCTTTGGACCAATTGCATTTAATGAAGGTGAAAGGTAATTGTTTAACTCTCTGCATCTGTCTCTGCTTGGAGTTTAGGATAAAAAGATGCTATTTCTTGCCCTCTAGGTTAGCATGAAGTGCTGTAAAATAAACCTTCTCACAGTGTCTCACAGTGGTAAGGAACTGTTCATTTTGGAAGTTTATAGTGAAGATGGTAGACATTGCAGGTGGTAGGCGTGTTATGGCAAAGATTTCTTCAGATTCTAACTGGGCAGCAAATTAAATTAAAAAAACTACAGTGACTGGAGGTACTAGGCCTGTAATTAAGTGGATGGGTGGATGCATGGCTTATCTGCTAACATACAAACATTAAAGAACCCCTAAAACCACATTAAAAAGTTTATATGGTTGAACTTAACTGCTCTTCTTCTTGTCTTGCAGTTGATGAAATTAAAGGAAATTTTGGCTTTGTAAAAAAAATAAAGAGGGTAATTCAGGAAGAGAACTGTCTGGCAGTGCTCTGAAGTTTTATTGCAAAACACATAAGAAATATTCATCTTTAGTTGAATAAATAGATTATTTTAATACAGGGAAGCAAAATATATAAATGTTTTGCAATAAATAGGGTCTTGTTTTGCGTAATGTAATTCCCATGAGTAATTGCAGTGAGACCACTGGCTTTGTCAGGGCTTCTGACATGAACATTATTTTGCACCAACTTGCGTCATTCCAAACAATTTTACTTGAGCTGGCCTATTTGTAATTATTCACCTGGCCTGCTAAACCTCAGCATTTGATTGCCTGTCTGATATTCACCACTTGTTCTCTCCTGTCCTGCACAGGGGTAGGGCAGAACTTTGCTTCCATGCAGGGCAAGATGTGCAGGCGATGCACGGGGCCAGTGATGTGCCTGGAAGTTTTTGGGCCGAGCCAAAAGCAGAAGGCAGCTGTTGACAAGCTCAGTGAGGAGCTGCTGGTTTATGAGTCCGGGGATTTGAAATTAAACTCTAAGCTTCAGGAAGTGTCATGTGCTTACTTACAACACAGTGCTCCGTAAAAATCACAATAACCACAAAGCAAAGAGAAAAAAAATCAAAGCAAGGCACAAGATGGTGGTTCCTTGCTTTCCTCATCCTGAAAAAAAGAGACACTTTTCCTATTTGTTCTTTTTTTTTGGCTCAGTTTCTTATCCCATAGAAAAGGCCTATTAACCCTTTTATGACATTGCCTTTAACATCTAACAGAGACTTGCAACCCTCTGACTTCACTACCTTTTCTATCATACCATCCATCCATTTGTTGGAAGAGTATAATTACAAACAATAAAAATACACCAAAAGAAATGCACTTTTAGAGTTTTGTTTATGCTAGCCTTTAGGAACCAGGAACCTGTAATACACAGAAGGCTGCCAAAGCTTTTCTCTAGATTGTAACAGAGGAAAACAACTTCCCATGCTACAGGGGGCATTTGAAATGCATACCCTTCTACTTTTTATAGCACGGCATTTAAGAGTCCTGAGCCTGCATCAAATTCTCCGTGACCCAGCTCTAAGCGTTCCACTTAGTTAGCCTAAACCTCTTTACATTCCTCAGCTCTGATCTGCTAATCCCCCATAAATCACCACCGTTTCTCAACAAACTCAAGCCAGTGTTAAGATTTATGCGCAAAGGATTTGTCATTTCCCACCAGCCTTAACCTGAATCAAAATGGGTGGGTGCCAGGGGGCAACAGAAAAAGGGGAGTTGCCACATGAGGGTTACAGTTTTGCGCTGGAGAGCAAACTCATCTAGTTGTGCCTGTGCCAGACCAGTGTCGGGGTCTGTCGGGGTGCAGTGGGGGATGGCCCAGACCCCCACGGGTACGTTCACTCAGTCTGCGTGGCATATGGAGAGCGTGGGGAGCTTAGTCCTTTGGTGCTTGATCCCCCAGGTGTGCAGGGGGGCGGAAGCATGTCTACACTTCTCGTGGGTTAAAAACACAAGCAGCAACAAACCCTCTGCGTCCCTCCATTGGGCCTTTATTGTTTTCCTCAGTTTGGGTGGTTATGCTTGAAGTTATTCCCTGTCCTGCAAACATAGACACTGAGGTTTTGTTCTGGATTGTTACAGGTTGGATTTCCTGCCTCTTCACTGGTGCTGCCATGTTTTCTTTTCACATCCTGTGAGCAAGGGTTCAGGAGCGCAGTCCGTAATCATCCTCCCTGGGTAGGACTGGGACCTCAGCCTCTTCCCACCAGGTTGTTTTGACTGTCTCTATGCTTATGTTGCAGGGCAGAGCATTTACAGCTGTACTGCCTCTCTCCACATCTAGGGGCGTTTTTGTTTGTTTGCTGTTGAATACAGTCTCTGCTCTTGTTCTTCACACCCAAACCATCACTACTTCTTGAAGGCTGAGAGTTGCTCTTCCTGTGGCCACCAAGTCCTGACCCCTGCAGGAACTGCTCTGGCAGAACTGGTGCTCACATTTCTCCTGAGAGTCACAAACCTTCCCTTGGCTCCTGACTTGTGCCACTCAGCTGGGTTTCCACAAGAGATCTCTAGGACCTGGTCCAGCACAGCTTTAGGTAGTTCTGCTGGTCCATACACTCACTCCTCCCTTCCCTGCAATCCCCATGAAGGTTGGCTTCATGAACAGTGCCATCATCAGAGTGTTACACAGGCATAAAGTTTAGCCAGGGTGTCCTGAACAGAGGCATCTCTGCCGCACTGCATTCCCATGGATGCCAGCAGTCGTTTAAACCGCTGCAAACTAATGCTCCCAGATGTGTTTTGTGTGTGATAAATGGCATATTTTGGAAGAACATTAAGCATTCCCAAAAACTGAATGGAACCATTCAGGGCCTAACTTCACAGGCATACGGAGAGTGTTTAGGAAAAGGAGTTTGATGATGGTTTGATGATGGTTTAAGTTGCATCTACATGGTAGGAGCTGAGCTGACTGGGTTGGAGATGGCATGATGATGTACCAGAGACATTGCATTAAGCAACGTATAAGCAGCCACCAGCTATTCCCAAGACAGAATGTGTGTTTTATCCCATAAATGGTATAAATAATAATAATAATAATAATAATAAGTAGTAGTTAATGATAATTTTAAAAAGCCACCCTGTGCATGAATCACCTGGGATGAATATTGCTCCTTTTGGCAGCATGTGTTATGCTGTGACCTTGGGCTGACCTGGGCTCTCATTCAGGCTGACCTTTACACCTAGATCAAATGAAATTATGGCTATTGATCAGGATTTTTGTTGATGGGTCTGACTGTAGTTTGAAGGAAAACCTTGACATGTCACTCTGCAAATCTTGTGACTTTATAATCTTGATCTTGAGCTTCAGTGGGAGTCAAAAGACAGATGCGGGTGGAAGGGAAGAAAAGGCACCTGTAAGGCAGGATTCCCCTGTCTCTTTTGTTAGCGTTCAGGTGATATTTCCCTTGTTTCTTTGTGTATCAGCTTTTCTCCACTCTTCCTCAGTTCTTCCCCTTTTTCATATCTCTGTTCCTTGTCTTTGGTATTTTCCTCCCTTCCTCATGTTCCCTGTTTGCCCTCCTCCTTTCTGCTGTGGAGAGCATCATGCCAGCATCGGTGCATTTGCACCTCCTGAACTTCCACAGGCCCCGGTGGCTGGTGAAAGGCCAGGATACTGCCTTGCTGCCTGGTACTGTTCTGCCTCCCCACAAACAGCTCCAGGGAGACCCAGGCCCCTCAGTGGTTCCACCAAGGCAGACCAGTGTGCCCGACCTCCACAAGGCCCTGCTGCAGCATCCCGTCTCCCATAGTAACACATGCTTAAATGTTTTCTGGTTCAGCTCAAATACCTGAGAGAGGAGCCTAAGTTTTTAACTCCAGCTTGTCTTCTACTGTTCACCACTTTCCCAAACTGTAAGGGGTCATGCAGATTTCTCTGCACCTGGACTCTTGGAGGAAGAACTGGGTTCAGAAAGACAAGGTCCTAGCTTCTTCTCAGGACTTCCTCACACCCTCCCCCCACCCTGCCTCCAGCTGCCAAACTGTAAGGGGAGTCAATCTGTGCAGTTAAATAATGGTGGTAGTTGTCCAAATTAGTCTGTGCACAGCACAGGGGTGAGGGTTGAGCCAGGGTGGCTGGCAAGGCTGCAAGGGCTGCAGCATTAATACAGTTTATTTTAGCAATGAATCTAAGACAGTTAATGGGTCTTATTCTACTCCTTGTGCATCAGGCCAGCTCTAGTTCTGGCTTAGTTCTTAGCTGAAAGTAGAATTTCACATCCAGCTCTAGAATTTCAGTGACTTCTAGTTAAATATTCAGAACCATCCTGATTTTGAGCTGTAAGATGATGACAGTACATTTAAGAGATGCATGAGCATTCAGCATTTGTTCTGCTTGATGAGCTGCTTCTCCTGGCTCTTTGTCTAAATCAGATTAGAAAAATGCAGCTTAGCTACCCTTTCCATACCACTCTTGCCCTGTTCTCCTGGCTTTATCAGGTCAGCTTTTCAGCTGAAACCCTGTTCTAGTTCTGCCAAATCACTTCATTCTCATTCTAATTCCCACAAATCTCAGTTTTTCACTTCTAGTTCTTGTTAACAGGCACAATATTGTTGAATCCAAGTGAAAATATTTGTTTGGATAAGGCTTGATGCAGAGGGGTAAGAAGAAGCAGAAACACTGGCAAGGAAGGCAAACAAGGCAGTGAAGAGGAGCTGGAGAAGCGCTCATGAGGAAGCGCTTTTGGGTTGATGGCTGATCAGACCAGGACTAGCAACTCTGAGCACAGAAGCTTATTCATTTCTCTCTGTGTGTTTGGAAATAGGGACCTTTTTTGTTCCTGGTAAAGAAGCAGTGTGTGTCACATATTGTGTAACTCCATCATCCATTTGTTCTAAAAGGAAAAAAAAAAAGACAATAGCCTGAAAAATGGCAAGCGGCTTCGTCTGTAGCATAAAATAACTTCATAGTACACCAGTCTAAGAAGCCTTTTAGAATATCACAGGTTTAAACCTGTTTTGCAGTAGGCAAGGACCTCTTTGTGTGAAAGGAACGTCTGGATTTGGATCCAAGTTTATTCATTCTGCATCCAGTGAGATAACTTACACTACGCTGTATCCTGCAGCCCAGACATGTTGTACAGTGGGCTGCACTGGGATTTACTGCAGCATTTTTGCTCACTCCACTGCCCCTCCTGTTTTCTTCTACTTGGCTGTTCAGTGGCAGTGGTGGGAACAGCATGTCCCCCAGATGTCACACAGTACGGGTTGTAACATCAGGTAGCTCCAGAGACCCGCCTTTTGGGAGCAACCAGAGTATGAGCATTTCTTCAAACCACCTCCCTAAGGATTTCCAAAGGAGGACCAAGCCACCTTACTCTTCTCAAGGCCAAATGATACCAGAGTGAAGCCAGCTGAGCGCCTTGTCTCCAGCTCTTTAACAGTGAAGAGGTTGAAGTTCTATTATATATATTACTGCAACTCCTTTAGATTTAATTTAAGCTACATGACCTTGCATTTAGAGTGCCTGCCCTTGTCTGTAATCGAATCAACTCAGTCAAGAGGAATAGTTGGACAAGGATGAATGTGGGCCCAGGAGCCAGAAATTAGATTGTGTGCAATTGCCTCTGTGGATTTATAGCAGGAATTTACTGCAGAAAGTGGAGATTTTTATCTTCTCTAAAGCCCAACAGCAGGGAAAGTTAATGTCTGACACATTTATTGCATGAAATCTGAAAAGATCCATGGAGTTGTGTCATTAGATGGATGGAACAGGCATCCATGAGTCAATAAATTGGTTAGTACACAAGTGGAAGAAAAATCATGCCAGGGCCATTGTCTCTTGGTTGATGGGACAGTGTTGTGATGGAACTTGTAAACAGGAGTGTATGAAAATGTGAGGGGTGGGTTTTTACCTTTTGAGGCCACCGAAAGGAAGTTTTCCAAAACACAGTTTGCATTCTGCTGCTGACATTGATCAAAACCATTTTAGTTCCTCCAACCCAGTCAGAGGCTGCTTGGCTCCCACCCTGGTCTCCCCTCCTCCCTCTACCTTATTACACCTGGCCCTGCCATCTGACCAACATCCAGAGCTTTGTTTTCTGCGTGGCAGAAATGATGCATTTGCCCTGACACGGGCCACAGGGAAGATGCACATGAACATTGATCTCAAATGGATACTTTGCTTCTGTTTACTTTCCCCTCCTGTTGTGCTGTAAAAAACATCAAACACCACTACCCCCAGATCCTGTGCCAAAAATTGTAATGTAAGGCCAGACAGTAAGGGAGACACATGGCTAGATGGGGAGATGCAAAGGACAAGATGATCTTATTTATTTCAACTTATTCCATGTAGACAAAAGACATTTGAGTTTGTGTATGAGCTGCATGAAAAATTTGTTTGTGCTGGCATAGGAGCCTCAAATCGTTACATGGACATTTCCAACTCTGGATAGTAACATTTTGAATATAAAATTAAGCAAATGTTTTACTTTAAGTCACAAACCCCAAGTCTATTCACATTGGGTTTTGGGAAACCTTTATAAAAACAACATAACACAAGATTGCATCTAAACTGCTTGGCAGCCTGCCTGTAATGGCAACCAGGAGGTTTATGGTTGTGAATTAGTTATTTAGTAGAAGCTGAAAGTGTGACAAAATAATGACAAGAGGGTTTTTTATTTGTAGAAAGTCAGAGCTGATAGTTCTCAGTTGGAACATGCTGTACAATGTCAGAGCAGAGACTGCACCAGGAGAGATGCAAACATTAGAACCCAACTGGTGAGAAGTGAGAACAAGGGGGAAAAACATGTGATGGGGACAAACCAGAAGATTGCTCAGGGCCTGAAAGACTTGTGATGATAAGGGATTTCTTTATTCTATTCCATGAAAATATTTCTTACTACCTTGTAATTGCATGAAGTTAAAAACACAGACAACTAAAGAAATGGACCAAGAAAAAGACTTCCTCTGTTCTGGGTTGGCCCAGCGCAGTTTCACTTGCAGACCCTGAGGGCATTGTTAGTGCAAGCCCTATTCCTTGTGAAGGAAGCCAGCTTGAGAAATAATGAGCAAGAATAAAGGGGCTGTTGGCACAATATTATGATTATTTGAGGAAATAATGTGATATGAAGATTAGCACATAGGATAATAGCTGTTGCATATAGCAGTGTTTTATGGTCCATTCTGTGTTGCTTAACATTATTACTCATTCTGTGTTAGGCACTGTTAAACTGAATTTTAAAAGGAGGCCCTTTGCCTTGCTCTGGTGTTGGCAGCTTTGGTGTATTGTTAAGCTTACAGTCTACGTGTCTCCGTGCATAATGTAATGCTTACTGGTTTGAACTGTAATTCAGTTTTATAATCTTTCACTACTGTGAGAGATTGTCCCTTATGGAATTCCCATAACCTCAAACTTGATTTTCTCATAAAAACAAACCAAAACAGTTCTTTCCTGCACTTTATATTTTAGTATAGCCGATTGCCTCTCTGCCGAGGACATGGACATCTCGGTATCTTCTTTCTGCAAGTTAAGAAGCTGTATTTTCCTTTGATGTCTGAAGTAGGAAGGAACCCACCTGTGGCTCTGTGGCAGGATTGGGTGACATCAGTCCTTGAGCAGGTCTGTGGGATCCTGCACAGCTGACGTGACTCACTTTTGCTGTCCATTCTCCTCTGCAAGGACTCAAATGGAACACCATGCTAAAACCAGCCTGGTGAGATCGCTCCAATCCATTGCAGAGCCAGATGTGACATGGCCAGGCATGATTCTGGCCCTATGCAATTGCAGGGCAGATACTTGGTAGGTATAAAATTTGGTTAGAAACTCCAAGCTGTTAATCCTTGCCACATAGCTATGAAGACCTTGCCAACTTTTAACAAGGGCATGTAGCGATAGGACAAGGGGTAATGGCTTTAAACTGAGAGAGAGTAGAAAACCACTGTGGGCTATATCCTAGAATCATAGAATCAACTGGGTTGGAAAAAGGCTCAGAGATCATCAAGTCCAATCCTTGATACAACACTACCATGGTTACTAGACCATGGCACTAAGTGCTATCCTGGCACTGTCACAGTCCCTGTATGCAGAAGATCTGAAGGAGGGTGAGGAGACAGAACAGATTAGCACCCATGCTGGCTGAACCAGCCCTGGTGGCGCATGTAGGTCTCTCCTCTCATCAGGAGTTTTGGGCCATCATCAGAGGTGGGTGTTGTCTGGAGTCCCACCGGTTCCCCAGTCTGGCCTTTGGGGAAGATTATATTGCAGGTTTAGGACAGTCCCTGCAGTGCCTGAATTCAACTGAGGCCATGAGACAGCTCAGGGTTGAATCAGTCCTCAACACTGGCCTGCCTTAGCTGCCAAATGACAGATCAGCCTCTGTGCCACTATCCCCTGGTTCAGGCTAGGCTACAATTGCGTGGACATGGCTGCAGTGGGGATTTAAATCCCCTGCCCCAAACTTCCTGAAAACTGCAGTTTAGGTTTAGTGTTGATTTTGTAAGCTAAGGGCCAAGGGATGAACATCAAGACCTGATCTTCACTTGGGCTGTCAGTGTTTGCATGGGTCCAGGGTCAAGAGGAACTGTTCTCTCCTTTGACTGCAGGTCGGTGGCATTATTCTCCTCCAGCCTCCCCAAGGGATATTGACAAATATGCACATTTGTGAGAGGCTGTCCACAGAGAACTTGTCCCCATTTTCAGCACTGAGCAGGCAGCTGTTTTCTGCCAGTTCCCAAAGGACAATGTGGGGGTAATCTCATTGGCTACCACCCTCATTTGCCCTTGCAGACTCGTGCTGCAGGAACAAAGATGCAGAACAAAGATGAAGATGTACTGCTTTCTCTGCTGCTGCCTTGGGATGAGGTGCAAGGCATACCTAATGTCCAGTGAGTCAGAAGCTGGGTTTGGCTACATTCCCCTTTGCAAAATTTGTGACAAGGAAAGATTTTTTTGAGCCCATCAGGTTTATTATTCTAAAAAAAAAAAAAA
>VXAY01006688.1:880764-898719 GCA_013399855.1 Oxyruncus cristatus
AAAAAAAAGTGAGGAGACAGGCTATGTTTGTGAGTGCCACCAACAGGTATTCCCTGTTTACCTTTTGGCTGGGGGAGTGTATTCCCAGTCTTCATCTCACAGCTGGCAAGTGTCCTTGGAACAGGACATGCCTTATGGTGTACAAGTTTCAGCACACTGGGACACACTAACGGGTTCCAGCTCACCACAGAGCTACCCACAGTGCTGTGAGGCGGCCTAACACTACAGCTGCGTCTGCAGAGGGAGCAGGGGCAGAGACAGAGTTTTATTTGTTTGGGAAGCACTCAAACACCATGGAGATGAAGGCCACATAAGCACCTAGGTAAATAGAAAAGGCTTTGCTAACAGGGAGCAGTAATGCCTGATGAGTCATCCTCCTGCCCTGCAGTGTTGTTATCACTTTTGCATTGTGCAATCAAAAGCTATGAAGTTGGCAATAAAAGTAATGTGCGATGAGATGAATCAATCTCTGCCTTTTACACAGAAGACAGCTGTTTCCTATAGATACTCAATGAAATGTAGGGGGTTGCTTTCAAAGTAAAATTCCAGATAATCGAATTTCTTTGAGCCTCAAGGAGGCTCAGGTCTTGATTGAAATGCCTCAGTATGGACCTCTCTTTAATTAAAAACTGTATCAACTGTTTAACTCAAGAGTGCCTCCTGTTTCTTCATGATAATGTGCCTCTAAGGGTTAATGAGTCACAGGAAGAGACCACCTAATTCATTCACCAATACAGTTTGAATAGTCTGAGTCTGCTGTAGGCTAGCAGCTCCTCTCTTCCACATAATGGGTTGTAACTCAATATATATAAGCAGCCATAGATTTTCTTCCCATGTCTGACTGAAAATATACAATGTAAGGTAGGTATTAAAGAATAAAATCTTTAGCTAAAATGGGGTGTCTCTTTCTCCACCCTTTCACCATTCTAAGTACTGACCTTGAGGTGAACTTTAGAAGAGTCTCTGCCCTTATCTACTTGCCTTTATATATTGGGATTTTGGATAGGATTCATGATGAAAGAGCCCATGTCTGTCAAAAAGCTGTGCTTCCTGCATATTTCTGGTTCTTACTTAAAGTTTTCTTTTCCTGTGGGATTTCTTGAGCTGTGCTTCAAGTTCAGGTATTCAGTTTTGTTCAAGGTAAACATACCAGTAGTGGGAACAGAATTCAGCCTCAAACTTCTGGAGTTTCAGCCACAATTTATTTTAATAAATATCACTTTTAGTAATGAGAAGGAGAAGCCAACACCAAATTTCTGGGTCAAAACTGTAGAAGACCTCGTTTGTATCCAGCCTTCATAGTTCAGTCTTGCCCTTGTGTGGGCTGGCTCTAGTTGCCACTGAATCCAGCTCTGAATTCAGGCCTAATGCCTGTGGTTTAGGCCCATCTCATATTATTAGTCATATCCTCATCATATCGCTACTTCTGGTCAGTCCCTCCCATCTGCAGAAAGGACTTCTCATACCAGTTTGCATCTCTTATCCCAGTTTTTAATTTCTTTATCCCAGCCATGGCTCCAACTTAAATTACTGCCAAACATGAATATCTATTCACATCCCTTTGAGCTGCTCTCTTCTAGATATTGTAGAATCGTAGAATATCCTGAATTGGAAGGCACCCATAAGGATAATCAATTCCAAATTCTGGCCCTGCACAGAACAACCCACAAATTACTTCACATTCCTGAGAGTGTTGTCCAAACATTTCTTGAACTCTAAAACATACCTGGCATCCTCTTCTCCAAGAGCCATCTCCAGTTATCTTTAGCAGGATAATTCTGTATGTCTGCAAGAACAGGGTGGGTCTTAACTCCTTTTCTCTATGTCAAGTTGCCCCATCATTATGGAGATTTTCTTCTCTCTGTCCAGGCAGGGTTCCACTCTTTCATTCCTTTTTGCCTATGCTTTTTCAGCTCAGGTCTATCAGCATTCTCCGTTTGCTACTCCATGTCTCCATGCTGCACAGGGACTTACCTCTTTCCTCCTCCATACCCTCTGCTCCCCTAACTACCAGTGGTTAGTTGAAGAGTGGGTTGGGGAGCAGAAATTTTTCATTTCTTGATCTGTCTTTTGGAATTGAAAAATATATGACAAATATTTAGTAAGCCACAGAAGAATTCTCTGCAGACTTGCGGAATTACATATTGAATGTGAAATGAATCTTGGTTCATGAAGAGAAGGTTTTATGTGTCCATTAAAAAACACAGATGTTCCTCCAGCAAAGCTCAGTATCACTGGGTTCTTTATCAGCAGATAGAAAACACATGTGCCTTTCTATTGGCAGGAAGTCATAAGATCCATTTTTTTGGTCTCTAGTAGCTGAAAGAGCAGTACTTCTTAGTGTTTACTGCTCCTTAATACAACCTATAACTGGGTCCAGAATCCTAACCCAGAAAGGGGGTCCTAATCTAGGCAATGGAGAAAGGCACTTTGAAAGAACAGTTCAGCCTAAATGTCTCAGAGCCTACCAAAGCTGGTCTCTGAAAAAAACCCACATATTTTCTGGAGAGGAATCCGAAATTACTAATCTAGACTTAGTCTTTAGTTTTTAGATGCCTTAAATTTAGTGTAATAAATCCTATTCATATTGCCCAGATCTGCAGTGACCAAAGGTTTCTGCTGCCTCAAGGCTGATTTGGTAGCTCTGAATTGGCAAGTGTTGCAGTGGATCATGATGTGAAAGTCCTTCTTGACTGCTGGTCTCATCCGAGCTGCATGGACACTGAAATAGCTCTTTCTCTGTGAATAGGACAGTTTGGTCCAGGGATTCGAGATGCAAACCAGGCACACCAGATGGTCAGTGGTCAGGGTAGATTACTTGACGTGGACCTTGGAGGTTGGGCAGATATGGACAGTGTCTGTACATTTCAGTGATGTCCATGTTTTGGAAAGATGATGCGTTAGTTTTGCCACCTACTCTAATTGCTGCCAGATCTGTCTACCATCCTTGCAGAAAGGGAGGTGATCTCGTATGGTGGTTTTTGAAGGGGTTGTTTGCAGCTCAGATTCCACGAATGATCTGATAGCTCCTCCGTAAGCACAGTCAAAAGGTGCTTGTGGTGGAGCTGTGAACTGTGCATTGATCCCCCAAGTGTGAATTTTGAAGCCTAACCCATTACCATGATCTCTTGTACACCATTACATGGCCTGCCTTGGTGAGGTACCATGGTCAATATGGGAGACCTAGGGGGGAGGGACAAGTATAGACATGTGCAAACAAAACAAGCAAAAATATGTTCTGAAGATGTGGGGAAGCCTCTGTCCCAGCCAGTTCAGTCCTTTGAGGAAAATATAACCTCAGTATTGCTCTCACATGTCCTAAGAAGCTTATGGGGTCATCGTCCGTCCCACAGCCAGCTGTGCCTCAGTCCTGGGACAGTGTCCTGCGCCCAGGCAACCTGCTCAGGTGACCTGCAGCTGGCTGAGTCCCACAGAGCTGGGGCAGGGGATGGGTTGCCATTGCAGTCAAGGGATGCATCACTTGCAGAGACTCAAGTTGCTGCGAACACACCACTCATCCACAGCCTTGCACCTCAGTCCCATCCCACCTGTGTGCTCAAACATTCCTGTCTGTGCCCCGTATGCTGAGGACACGAACGCATGGGCTTGCACCATGTCACTGCTTTCACTGTAGATGAAGCTTTTTCAGAAGCCTTCTGAGTAATCATCACAGCTGGCATAGTCATCCTAGACACCAGAGCAGGGGACAGGTGATTTTCCATGGCAAGATACTCCCAGCTCTTCCCATATTACAAATTCCAGGTGGAATGTTCACCTTTGTGCAGTGTGGGCTGAAGAAGAGTGGTTTCCTTGGCCGACAGGTCACTGGCAACCAATGTGCACAAGCTCAGGCATCTGTGAGGCTGCTCTTTGTGCAGCTCTGCAGCTGCCCTTCTGTGGCATGAAGCCACACCCTCCTCGAACAAACAGCTTTTTAAAGAAGGCTGAAATAAAAGTGCCAGAGAGAAGCATCAAGGGAAGCAGCAAGTAGCAACAGAGGCTGTAGAGAGAGGAACTCACTAACCACCACAAGTAGATAAAAAGAGATGTTTTCTTCATACTGTCAACTGAGTAAATAGCTCCATTGTCACTGGGGTATTATTTGTGTAATCCCTCGGACTGAATACTGTTTCAAATCTGCCTGTTTTCACATGCAACCACACTTCCTGCTGCTGCTCTCAGCACTGCAGTGCGCAGGCCTGCCAGCAACCCTGCTTCAAAAGTGGTAAGTTCTTCCAAACTGTGTTTTTCCCTCCACGGGTGCTGGGTCAGCCAGGCAGGAGAAAGTTGTCTATGAAGACCTGTCCATCCTGGCCACCCTCCTGCAGCACCATGCAGCCAAGGTGAGCCAGCAGAAGCCATCTCCTTGGCTATGCCTCTAGGGATGTGGTGCACGGGAGGGCCTTGTCCCCTGGCAGCAGAAAGTCCATCCTGGAAGCTGTCGCTTTGACCTTGCCATGGTGCGCTGCTTAGAACTGCCCCGGAACAGGCAGGAGGGAAAAATCCAGTGCTGCCAAGGGGTTCTGCTCCAGCTTGGGGTGTCCTCTGTTTCTCTTTCAGGCAATGAAATGTTTCTCTTCCTGCATCTGACCCACAGAAAAGGGGATCCCATCTGTGAGGAGTCTGGTCCATTCCCATATCACGCTTACTCCATAGCATGGGGCACAGCACTGGAGGGCACAGAAGGTCCTACGTGCTGAGCTGTGATTCTGCAGCAAAAGCCAAAGTCTTAGTTGCAGAAGCACAAATCTGGATGGAAGCCTCTGACTCCCACACCAGCATGCACCTTTTAACTCAGTCAATTTGATGTCAGTGAAAGAGGCATATACGAGCAAATTTGCACAAATTTGATAAAGGATCCATTTAATTGCATGTTGTCAAACTGGAGTAGTCACCTTGTGCAACCAAGGCTTAGCTTATATTGACTTACCTGAACTTACTGAGAGTACAAAGACCTGAGTACCACTGCTTGCTAGAAAGCATTTTTAGAAAGACCGAAAGTTTAAACACTGTAACTAAACATTAAAAAGAGAGAAAAGAAAAAAAAAAAACTAGCAAGCAAACCGTTGCACATTTTTGTGTAGAGTGAACAGGTACTTAAGGTGACATATCAGTACTGGTCCCATTAAAATTGCACAAGGATAAAAGGATTTGTCCATGTATCTTCAGGTTGGGGCACAGCAGCAGATGTCATCTCCTGTGAGGACAGGTGGAATTTACAGGTTACATGAAAGGGAATTTAGGACATCATGGGAAGACTCGGGAGTATCCCAAGTTCCCTTCCAGCTCTCTCTAGCAGGACACAGCCCTGGTTTTATGTTGGCATGAGGGCACTGGCAGCCCAAATCTGGGAAACCAGAGCGGGTACTTCACCCTTGTGAGGAAGCAGCTACACTCTGTGTGCTCTGCTCAGGGTATACATCTCCTCCAAGGCTTGGAAATGATCCCAAGGCAATTGCCATGGTGAGTAGCTCACGTGCTGCTCTTTAAGACAGAGGTTCTGCAGGTTCTCCTGGTCCTATCTTTGAGGAAGTGTGTATGCTCTGCAATTCCCCACACCACAGTGTGTGGAAGAGTTGGCATTTTGCTCCCAAAAGAGTCATCTTTCCTGTCGTATTGGAGTGACCTCAGAATAGGTTCTTAATTGGATCCATGCATGTGCTCCCCCAGCACACTCTGACACTCCTCAAACCCGTTTGCTCACCTCGTGGATCACTGAAACCCCTTGCTTCTGACAGTGCTACTCCCAAAAGGTTTCTTTGATGTCTGTTTGGATAGAATTCCTAAGTTATTTTATAAATAAACATCTGGATGGAATTAAAAATAAATCTTACAAAAATAAATCCTGTTTGTGGGCATAAAACTGCTCTTGAACAAAATTTTATTTTTCTCCCCCACAAAACCAGAGGTGGAAAAAACTCCCCCTTCTCCATTCTCTGTTTTCCATTTAATGCTCAGCTACAAATTCAGAAGTGTCAAGTTGGTCCTCTGCACATGCATGTTTAGAAGGGTTACTGCTGTGTGCCACAGCTTGACAGCTCCCAGCAACAAATCCAAGCCCTTTTCCCCACCTGATCCATAGTAAGCAAGCTGGCGTGCTTATGTGTGTTGGAGATGGGGTCTTGAGCCTTCCTCCCTTTTGCAGTGGCAGTGGTCAGCTCCAGGTCTGTCACAACCATCCACACATCCACCTCCTACCCTTCCATGACTGGATGTATGCAATCTCATGCCCTCAGTGCTGTTGTCTGCTTCCCCGCAGTCTCTCTCAGAGGGGCTGTCTCTCTTGCATTTACAGTGCAGGGGCTGGAACCTCTTGCAGAGTACAGGAAACTCTCTCTTGCTCAGCGGCTCCGTCTGCTCCGCAGCTGGTTGGCAGATGACAAGCAGCATCTGGTATGTGGGCTTTCAGAGCAGAAGAAAGTGGTTGGTAGGGACAAGGTACATCAAGAGTCATTAGGCTTAAAAGGAACCCTGAGAGGGGGCCATTCCTTGACCAAGTGCTGTGGCTCCATATGACCCAACAGGCTGAATATGCCCCTCATGCCATGATAGGTCCTAGCACTATTTTCTGCACTGAAAGAGAATTTGCTTCAGAGTTTTGTACAGTCTCTGTGGAGTTCTTGTGATAACATGCCCAAGACAGAAATGCTTTCTGAAGGCATATGGTCTTCATAAGCACCTTGAGATTCACAGAGCTGCCTGGAAAAGGAAAGGGAAAGTGGAGACTGATGGGAACACAAATTTCTTCATGTCTGGTGGTCTCCGCCTCGCCTCTGAATGTGTCCAAGCTTGTGGGGAAAACAAGGAAGAATGCTCCACTGCCAAAGGCTTTCTGCCTGCATTCTAGCTCCACACACCTCCTCTCCAACACCAGCTCCCTTGGGAGACCAACAACCACAAATGCTGCCTCTCTTGCGTGGTGTCAGTATGATGAACTGCTGCAAAAACAGATGTCCTTTTTACTTGTGCTCTGCATCTCATATGTCCAGGCACATCTTCCTGACAGGTTTTGTTGTCCCTCCTCTGTTGTTTTATCTGAAAGAAGGAGATCAAGAGTTATCCATTTACCAGCTTTTCTACACAGCGTAAGCATTCCTTGGGTTTTCCTCAGGGACCCATTATTCCAGAACACTGTAGTTCTTTCAGCCTGTTTCCCCAAATCCTCTTGAAAGAGTGTCTGAGTTAAAAGTGTTGCCAATATCAAGCTTTCAGGAATAATGAGCCAGGTCTCCAAAGGCACGAGATTAGCTTTAAAATAGAGTGTGGTTTAGGTTTTTATAAAAACAAGCATTAAAATTTGGCATTAATTTTATTTACTTTTTGTTTCTCAATTTTTGGCATATGGTCAAGTCACACTTTAAAGCTTTCCCCCTGTAACTGTTAAAAACAGAAGCTGGCACATTCAGGAGCTGATTCCCAAGACTCGGGGAGCTGGGACTTATGAAACTGGAATTCAGGGATAATCATTATAAAATTTCAAGTGCTGGGA
Source organism: Oxyruncus cristatus (assembly GCA_013399855.1). Taxonomy (NCBI): domain Eukaryota; kingdom Metazoa; phylum Chordata; class Aves; order Passeriformes; family Cotingidae; genus Oxyruncus; species Oxyruncus cristatus. Next base: position 888,254 of record VXAY01006688.1, read on the forward strand.
CCACTGAGTTAAGGATGGTAAAAACTGACTGCTAGGAATGTCATGATTGGCTTTCATTTGCATTCAAACCTCTTTAAACTGTGGGTTCAATCCACCTCTGAATATTACCAAACCTATTTTAACAGGCCTAACCCTCTTTATTTAGAGTCATCTTCAGGTCATATGCACTTCTACAAGCTTATTTCCCTATCCAAATTCCACAGGCAAATATCTGTCTTCCTCTCCTCTGCACAGTGGTATCTTGCATAAATGTCAGATCCAGATTATTGGACAACTCAATTTAGGTGAAGATAGTCAGACCCCTTCTAATTGCAAGTGCCTACATGCAAGATGGGTCTCTAAGATCCCGCTGTCATTGGTGGAGATGAGGGTTCAAGTCAGTGGCCCGCACATAGACGACTGAAGTGCTCTGAGGAGTCATTCCATAGAATCACAGAATCACAGAATGGTTTGGATCGAAAAAGACCACAAAGGTCATCTAGTTCCAACCCCCCTGCAGTGGGCAGGAACACCTCCAACTAGACCAGGCTGCTCATGGTCCCATCCAACCTGACCTTGGACACTTACAGGCATGGGACACCCAAAATTTTTCTGGGCAACCTGTTCTAGGCCCCACCACCCTCACAGTAAAGAATATCCCACCCAACCATTGCAAGCCATCTGGAGGACAACATTCTTTCGTTAGGTCTCTACTTGCCCTTGTGTTCTGATACTATATCATTCCTCAATTCTGTATTTGAGCATCTCAATAGACGCTTGCCATCAGCACTTAGAGAGGTAGAGGCCTAACTGAACTGATGAGCTCAGTAGGGTCTGGAGAGCTGCTCAGCTGACAAGATGTAGACATTTCGCTTACATGTCTTCGGTCTGAATCACACCTTGCTGTTACACGTGGTCAGTGCTTTAACTGTACTCCCAGGGTGACTAGAGCTGAACTAATACTTTGTAGATGAACTGCTCTCAGTGGTGGCTCTCTTAGTAGGGTCATACAAATAGGACTGCTGTGCCGAGAACCCCTGTTTATACAGTCCCATCACTACTTCTGTGAACAAGGGTCCCCAGCCTGCAGTGTTAACTCTTCCAGTTGTAAAATTTTTAGTTTTCTTGCCCAGCTAGACCTGTATCAGTAATGCATGTGGTCCTTTCTTACATCTGCTTACGCTTTCTTTGTCACAACTTCACAATGACATTTCTGGTGACCTGTATTTTGAGGAAGAACAACTCAACCAGACCTTTCCAATTATTTTGCAACACTTTTTGGCAGTTATTAGGAATCAATTTTTGCAAGAAGCTTTGTTCAAGAAACCTTAAAAATCACTCTGCTGCTCGGGATCAGAGATGACAGACACACACAGAGGAGCACTATTACTGTGCTGACACTTACATTCAGTAAAGCTTTTTCCCCATATTCCCCATTCCTATGAGCTGTTCTTCGCTGAAATAGAGCTGTTATTGCTGCAACTGTTGCATTGCCAACAAGTTCTGCAGTAGCAACATAGGTTTTCTGGCTCACCAAATCTAACCCCTGTCTTCCCCCTGCTATTGGGAGCAGCCATGTCATATAACCCCTTCCAGAGGCTGGACTAACTCTGCCCTGAAAGCAGTTGTGTTTTTGAACTCAGTCCTTCTCCTGGAAGGCTGTTCCAAAACTTCATGCCTCTGAGGAGAAACCTCATTTCCAGCTCTGTGGTTAGTTTATTCCCATTTGTTCTTATGCCAGTGTTCTCTTTTAAATTCAGTAGTCTTTCTGCCCCCATCCCACGTTTACCTCAAATGAATCTATTGCAAGCTTTTGTACTGCTAGTCAGCCTGAACAAGGTTGTATTTCTCATCTCATAAAAAAGGGTCTTCATTCTCTTATGCTTCCCAGAAGCCATCCTCTGCACCTCCACATATTTGACATCGTTTTCTCAAACATGGCCTAAAGTGCCCCAGCAGTAGCACCTGAGCCTTATTTCTCTTATTCAAAACCTTATTATATTTATGACCTATTGCAGTTGGTTAGTACACCCGTGTTTTTCTCTTAGTATAGCATTCTCAGCTGATTCAGAGAAAATTTGTAGAGGCTTGCAAAGATCCTTCCTTACTCTGAATGTAGGACGTCCAATTCTGTATAATCACATTTCTGCCTCTCTTGCTCCTGTTCTCATGGTGATTTTAATCTTCCTGAATGATACTCATCTCTTTCTATTGATCAACACTGTTCTCTGGCATTGTGACACTGGGATATTTCACGAACACTTTCCTTCGCTTTTATTGAGATTATCAATGAAATATTCAGTAAGAACCATTCAAAGGCTCCTCTATGAGGAACCCTCCTAATTACCTTCCTCCCTGCAGATGTTACATCTTACAGAACTACTCTCTGCCATCTCTTCTTTAGTCAGCTCTCTCCCCCCTTTACTATTCTTGGACTAATCCCCATTTTTTCCAATTCAAATAATGAATTCTCTTCTGGCATCACACCAGATAGTAGACTTATTGCAGATCCCTGTGTAGAAAACAGTTGCATCAGAGGAAGACATCAAGACTTTTACAAATCTTAATGCTTTTTAATACATTTTTCATCTATGTGCCTTTTTAAAATTATTCTTTCCATGAAGTTTATTTTCCTGCCTGATATACTGTTACTGTGAAGCAAACATATCACAGTTGCCTTTATTACTTTGCCGCCTTGAGTGTAGGCACAGCATTTGCTCTTACTCACAGCTTGACTAATTTGCAAGTCTCCTTTGCTCTGCCCCAGCAGTTTAATGTGTTGGATCTTCCATCCTTTAGATACAGAGAACAAACCATAGATTTTGAGTACCTACTTGGTTTTTAAAGCTTTTTTTCTATATCAGGTATGATAATTTCTGTTCTCACATTCCTGTTACCTTTTTTTCTTCCTATATTTAACATTATTCTTTTTAAACTTCAGAAAATTATTAATTTAATTATGTACTTTTAATGTTACTTGCACACAGGTCCATTTGTTTCAGTTGTCTTCTCATTTGAAAAACGTGCTTATTTTTTAACAGCCTCTACAAGGTCTATATGAACTTTTTTTCTTGTAATTTCCCCTTTATCCTTTCTAACTGTGACATGTTTTCTGTGCTCCACTGAATTATCTTCCACTTTTTATGTAAAGACATTTCAGGCTTCACTGATGTTCAAGTTCTTGAATTAATTAATTTGTTCCCTTTGAAATTAATTTCCCCTTTTGAAATCGCAAATTTTCTGTTACCTTTATTTTTTTATTCCACATGTAGTTTAGACAAGGCCGTTTGGTTTTACTCTATCCCAGGATGCATTTATGTACTATGATTTTTGTGATCATTTGGAGAGAAAAAGCCTAAAATATAATTACTTTTAGTTGATTCGATCATTATGTCACTAGAAAACCCCTACTGTCTCTCACTGCCAGGAATACCCAGACACTACTATTACTGGTAGCATTTGTTCTTCCATCTATATGCAAAAGGTGAAAATTTCACATAATACAAACTATCCTGGTAGAATTTATCTCTCTAGAAGTTTCCCAAAATCTTTGTCTGTAACATTAGTGTTGCCAGACAACTCGAAACTGATTAATCTTACCAGTGGGAAATATTTTTTGTATCCTGGTGAAAATGTGGATAGATGCTTGGGGCACTTGATGGATTTCTCAGCCATTTGAAAGAAATACTGGACAAAAACCAGCATGACTATTGCAGTCTGTATTGTCAAGATAGAGGGTGGAGGGGATAAAGTCAAGAGGTCTGTGCTTGGTGGTGAGTGGATGATATATTAAAAGGACTCTGTGTGGGTAGGTTAGACTCATAAGCACCTACAGACGATGTTCCTTAGTGCTTTGATGAGGTAAAACCACTGCTTCTTCTTCTCTTTAGCATTATAGGTGTGCTGGACTGCTCTGATGAGGTTTCTGAGACAGACCTGCAGTACTGAGTCATGCTGCACACAAAATGCTCCATCATGCAACTCATTTAAGATACGAAAGGTTTCAAACAATTTGGGGCATATAGATCCAAAGCACAGATTTAGATCAACTCACCCTACTGAGTATGAACCTTCCTTCCCTTGGAGTACATGGACAGAGTCTCGCTGAAATCATGTAGTAGAAAATTACATGATTAGGAGATTAATCCCCCTAACTGAAAAGCTCTCTCAATAAACCACCCCAGACCTTCCAGTGCCTGAAGGGTCAGTTCACTTCCAGTGGGAGTTAGGCAGCCCCAGCTCACAACAGTGGCCTGTGTGTTGTATCACCCTGTCACCAGAGAAGTCCCAAGAGCTGTTTTCCCAATGTCTGTGCCTGGGCAGAAGCTGCTGGGCTCAGTGCTGTGCCTCCCACCCTGTCCTTGCATCGCTGCCATCTGCCTCCAAGGTCCTGCTGCCTTCCTGCTCCTCACTTAGGTTACCCAGGAGCTTCTGGGTGGAGACAGAGACAAGAAGCAAAGAAAACTGACAAGGACAGAGTAACCTGCCCATGGAAGGGAGGTTGCAACTAAATGATCTCTAAGTTTCTTTCCAACCCAAACCATACGATGGTTCTAGGAAAACAAGTCTCATGTGTGATGGCAGCTGCACCAGCACATGGGCTTGGACACACCATGCCCCCTGTCTCACATGCCCCCAGCCTCTCTCATTGCCACTGTTCCTTCCTGGTGCCTACTGATGTCCTGCTACTCAGTTTTCAAGTCTCCTGTACATCCTAGACCTGCTACTCCTGTTTGGTGGGTGTGATGGAGTAATTTGTTTTCCACTAAAATACACTTACAGCACAGTGCAGGAGCTGCACAGCACAGAGCAGAGGTCTCAGCCACAAACAGTGTCAGATCTTTCACTCAAAAATGGGTTCTTTTGTGACATTGTAATATATACCCATATATGAAAAAAGGAATAAGTGAGTCCTGGTGTAATGAATGTATGAAGCTCTAAATCAGCAAAAAGACAATACAGGCTTTTGATTTGCATCAATAAGAAACACAGAAAATGTTGTATGCAGGAGGCAGATCATAACTCACACTGGAGTAAATAACACAGATATTGTTTTGACCTTGTGTGTAGTTTTGCTGCTTCAGTAAAAAAATCTTATTGCTGCTGACCATTTGTTTCAAAGGGGAATATGATGTGAAGAAGGACATTGTTAGAAGGACTAGAGGATAAATTCATAACGTAGTCTTCTGCATTCTTAATGTTTGGGTGGCATTATATTTAAAGACCTAAAATAAAATTATTGTTACTTTCAATCTGTAGCAGATGTGAGAGTTATTTTTTCTTGAGTATTTGGTCAGGGGCATGGATTCTTCTTGTGTTGTAGGCTCTATGGAAAATGAGTGTGTGCCCATCCTCAGAGGGCCAGGGCATGTCCCAAGACCCAGTGGAGAGCAGAGACATGCAGGGAAGCACAGGAAAGTTGACAGTTCTGCTCATGTGAACAGCAGTGCCCAAGGCACCATCAAAACCTCCTACACCTTGGAGAAAACCATTTTGACATTCTCTCCCAAATTAATTTTATGTTTTTGGTCAGAGTGGTTTGTGGCAATCCTGGGCCTGACAAAGAGATTTGTGATAACATAAAGATCATACCATACTTAACTCAGAGCACCCAGGTCCTGGGACACTTTCATTGCTTTGCCATTGAAGATCAATAACCAGCCAGCCTGGTGCCCACCCTGCTTTGGGAAACAGGGTTGTCACCAAAGGCCACAGCCCCAGCAGGTGATCAGCCCCTTCACAAAGTAGACCACTTTAAATTGAAAAAGGTACAATTTTTGAGCAGACACTTTTTGTGAAAGCTTCTGTTGAGCCAAAATCCTGAATTTTCTTTGGAAAAAACATTTTATTAAAAAAATGGGTGACGTCTTATCATATAACCTTAGTCTGCAGCATACTTCCTCAGCCAACCAGTAATACTGACTTGGTCCATAAGTGAAATATTCTGCCTTTTCTTCATTAATTCAGAAAGGATAGTCATTAGCTGGTCATTTGGAAATCAGCCTTTTCCCAGTTTAGTTATATTGGCTTCCTGTGGTGGAATACACTTTAGTTTGGATTTGTGGTTTGAGCAGGTACTTTTAACAGCAGATACCCCATTCATAAAGAAACAGATTCTTCCTCATAGCCCTGTTGAGGGGTTTATGAAGCATCTGGCATCATAAAGTACCCAAAGCACCATAAACTTGGTGATTGCCCCCATTTTCATCCCATTGCTTGGAGAAATGCTTAAGAGGAGCTGTTGCTCCATGGGGCTGCAGCAGGCAGGACAAGATGATGTGAAGATGGCAGGAGGTGATAGGCGGGGCTGACACATGGCCCAAGACAGTTGTGTTATTATTCAAGAACTTAAATACCCCTGAAACCAGAAGCTGTTGGGATCTAGGAATCTGTGGATGGGGTTTCTGCCCACAATTACTATTTTTAGCTGTTTTTGCAGCATGAAAAACAGTACCTCATGAAGTCTCAAGCAACAGAGGTGAGGGAACAGGGCAGGTCAAGGGAGCAGAATTCAGAGGGGTGCAATGGGGTGTTAAAAAATCAGGGTACAAGGGATGGGAAAATGGGGAAATAACAGCCATTGTGTGGAAAGTGACAACAAAATGACCCCAGCGAAGCTCAGGAAGTGTCTGGACCCGCACAGTACCTGCTTTTTAACCTAAACCCTTGCTCCTGGTGTCACATCACACGACAGTGTAAGCTCCTTAGGTGTAAGCTCTTTGGTGGAGCAAGGGTGCCTGGTGCCTCCCTGGGGAGCCTGGTCCCAGGCACCATGGCGGGAGAGGGTGCCAGCAGCACGGCTGCACCAGACCTGCATGTAGCCACAGGCAACGTTAGGGTTTGCTTTGTAGAAGCATCATTTTGTTGATGTTTGTGTGTTGTGTTCTAGGAGGACATGAGGGCAGATGAAGCACAGGAGATGCTGCTCTCGCCAGACAAGCACGTGCCTTGTGCTGGCAGAGACCCGTGTTTGAAGCCCAGCACTGAGCCTCCATCACCCCTCGGCACTTCTGCAGCATTTGCTCTTTCAAACAAGGAAAATCAAAGTCCTTTGTGCAAATGTGAAGACTATATTTTGTGAATCCCATCGAGGGAAGCAGCGACACTCTTTCAAATAACAGCACAACAAAAAACATATTACAATGTTTAATTAAATTTTTTTATTATTTTTTTTCCATGGATATTTCCCCATCACCTCCAGTTGAACTTGCCCCCTGTTCCCAAGCTGGGAGATCTGGCTAATCAGCAATGTTTGCAAAGCTTTCTTAGCCCTCAACAAACGCTGTTTCTTTGCTGTGTTTGTCAGTGTGGCGGAGCAATTATTGCTGAGATCTGAGATGCGATTACGTGTTTGTGGAGGAGGAGGGAGGTGGAAAGTTGAGGACATAATGTAATAATGAAATCCATTGTCACGAATAAATCTGTAGGAGGATTTAGATGTTTTTCCCTTTTTTCCGACCCACTTGGTCCTCACGTGTCTGGCTGTGCCAAGAGGGCTGTTAACTCTGCAGGAAGGTAACTTAAGGGCAGTGAACAGACCACTCTCCAGGTCTGACATGTGGGATGAATCTTACCTATTTCCAGTAAAAGGAAATAAAAATAAAAATGTATTCTCTTTAGTGCCAGTGTGCACGAAATGCTTCCCATGGTAAACTCTGCTTGCCATCCTGCATGGGGTGCTCTGCCCATTAAAAACTGTCAGTCGGACAATTTTTATCAAGCAGTTCCTAATTACACAAATAAATTATAGAGTGAAAGGAGGAAAGTATTAGGCTCTCCATCCTCCTATAGAGGCCAAGGTGATCCAGGTTCCCTGGGCTTGCAGCACTGGTGTACTGTTTATGCAACATCCACCCCAACTGCAGCAGCAGGTACCTTCCTAATGCAGCACCAGATTTCCTTCTCCTTGAAGAAAACGGACTCATTTCTTTACTGAATCTCATCACTTCTTCAGTTTTTATTTCCAGATTGCTTTAATTTTAGATACTTCTCCTATTTGTCCTTACTTCCCCAGTGTGTCACACTTCTTCGTGTTTACTCCACTTTGTAATTTTAGCCTGGTTTCCTAAGGAAATGATGCACAAGCCATCATGCTGTTTGTGGCTCCTCCTATGTCCTATTTATCCCCCAACATTAAAAAAACAGCCCAAAATACTGGTCCACCCTAACTGCATCTGATGGTGGAGGAAATATTTCCAAGGTATTTCAGCACATGGGGTCCTTGAGCTGCCAGAGAAGAGTGTGGTACCCTTCGCTGTCTCTCCCTGCTTCCCTGTCAAAGTGCTGCTCAGCAGCTGCTTCAGGAGGAGGAAGCAGAAAGAAAACCTTGCTCCTGGACCTGAATCTACCCCTTGCTCCAGCCAGCATCAACCACATTAAATCTATAGCAAGGACCAGCTTAGGTTTGGTCCCTAGTTGCTTGAGGGAAACTCAAGTGGGCTGGAGTTGTGGCACCTCAGCAACCCCATTCCACCGTCCTTGGAGACGCAGTCAGAAACCAAAAGCTTTGTGTCCTTGTAGAGAGTCTGAAGGGGAAAGAGAAGGGAAAGGAGGGGAAGGAAAGAAAAAGGAGAGGAAAAGGAGGGAAAGGAAGAGAAGACAAGGCACGGTAAGGCAAAGGCAAAGACAAGGAAAGGCAAGGAAAGGCAAGGAAAAGCAAGGAAAGGCAAGGAGTGCTTGCAGGACCAGAGTGTGGCAGCCACTGTTTTCCTGGGGGTGACCAGTGGGTGAAGGAGCAAAAAGGAACAAACAAGGCTTCCAGATGAGTTCATACCCTCTCAAATCACACTCATTGAAGCACATCTGTGTTTCCAGGGCTGTGTGCAGCAAAAATCGCCTTAGTCAGCTCTTGTTTTCAGTTTTGTGTGTTGGCCATTTGTATGGTTCTTTTTTTCCCCTCTTCAGATCAGATCCTCTGGTGTATAAGGGCTCAGTTCAGCCAAAGCTTTATCCAGAAAGCTGCTCCCAACATTTCTTAATCTCATAAACAAGAAAGAAATGACTTAATGCTCCAGAACAAAACTCGTTTTGTTTAAGGGCAGCAGTGGCACTCTCAAAGAGATACCTTTCATGCCTGGGTCTGCAGGGTCTATAGAGGGGCTACAGACTGCTGACAGCAGAATGGTGTTTTCTAACCCAGGTAAATTATATTTTGTTTTGAAATCACACACAGCAGTAATTGCTGTATTTGTGTAGTACCACAGGACCCCCAGCTAGCATTTGACAGGTAGATGATTAAATCACCAAGGTGTAATTGAAGGGTTTGACTGCCTTCCGCCTCCTGCAATCAGCATCTGCAGCATTTGTGTTGTCAGCTGGTTTAAAGTCTGGCACATTCCTGTGGCCCAGCTGCCCAGGGTGATGCTGCTTACAGGACATTGCAGGCCTGGCTGTAGAAATCTGCATCTTGCCAGCCTGCAGATGACTGAGTTGATGGACACCTCACAGCCTACATGCGACAGGTACAGGTTTCATGGCAAGACTCACCATAGCAGATTCTGATCATAAGGGCATAACTGTAAGAGCCAAGTGCATATATAAGGATCTCAGGTTTTGCTTACCAAACCCTGTGATTTCTGACTTGTCAAGGAAAGCTCCAGAACATTCTGCACTGTAAAATCTCAAAGTCCCAAGAATAAATACAGAAAAGACATTTTTCAAATTAATTTCATGTATTTTTATCTCTAGAGCTTTCAGCTGACCATACATATTGTTGAAATATCTCGCTTGCAATAAGAATGCTGATGCTTTTCCAGGGATTGCCAATGCAATGCTTCACAATTAACAGCACTCTCCCAGTGTTGGCTTTGCTAAACTGAAACTATCGACTTCACTCAGGCTTGTCCCCAAAGCTTTCTAGGTACCAAATTCCTATAGCAATCAATTGTCTCTGTGATTTCTCCATGCCACAGGGAAAGTTTGATGCCCTTGGTGGTGGCTCTCAGGGCAAGCTGCTGTCCTGGAGGTGGTGCTCATGATAACCAGGGAAAGGAGAACTCCTTCAGCAGAGCAGCAGCTGCACAGCACAAAGCAGGACCACTGCCCCGCAGACGTTCATTAACATTCAAAGAACAAATATTGACTCAGTCATGTTTGTGAGCTTTTCTTTTTACCTTCTCCAAACATCCCAGCTGTACAGCAGAGCATGTGTGAATACTTGAGAAAAATTATCTCTAGCCACAACTAGCCCCCTAGATAAGATGTGTGCTGGTGTTACTCAACGTTGGAAAGCTTGCATCGCCATCCAGCAAAGGAACTGAAGCAACAGGGGGCATGGGGCAGAAATAGCTGCTCACAGTGAGCACAGGCATCTGGACTCCCCACCCTGCCACCGGACTGCCTGAGGACTATCCTTTCAGGTGAAGTTATCTGTGATGAGAAACAGCCCTGGTCCACACACACTAAACACCATGTTGGTTGCACCTGCAGGACAGAACATATGGTGACCACTGAGCAATCTGCAGAACATTGCTTCAGCTACGTGGGGG
>VXAY01006688.1:898759-968464 GCA_013399855.1 Oxyruncus cristatus
AAAAAAAAAGGAGGAAATAATAGAAAATTTTCTAGTATCACCTGTGTTTGAGAGTACCATGCTGTGCCCAGTCACTGGGAGAGAATTCAACAAATACAAAGCAGTTATAAATTATTTATCCCAGTCACCAGTGTTTTTGCAGCATCAGGCAACTTTCTATTGTGCTACCAGTCTATTACCTAAACCTAGAAGTAACAGTTCATCTCATTAGACATTCCAAATTTTAAAAATCCATACTCTGGGAGTCCATAGTCAACTCATTAAAAAATGCATAGTAAATGATACACCACACCAGCACACTGCTGGAGAGACCTCAACCTGACCTTAAAGGGAAAGTCTTTCAGTATTCACAGACCTTCCATCTTGGCCTGAGAGCTCTCCAGTCAGGCTGTACAATAAAATCATAAATAGCAGGGCTGGAACAGGCCTTGGGAGTTTGGCTACTGCACTGCTTTGCCCATGAGCGGGATTATCTCCCAAGCCATCCCGGATAGGGGTTTGCCCACCTGTTCGCGAAACCTCTAATAATGGAAAATTCCAGGTGACCTATTACTGGGCTTATCTTCACCATTAGAAATGCCTAAAGTGAAGCTTCTGTGTAACTTCATCAGATCACTCTATGTCCTGTCTTCTGCAGATGTGGTAAGGCCTTGGTTCATCCCCCGTTGCAGTGTGAGTCTTCCAGATTTCTCTTCTACTGACTAAATGAATTAGCAGTAGCATTTTTGGGGTGATCTTCAGGGACACTTTCATGTAGAGACATAAGGGATAAGGAAGTTCATTTCCAACAAGCTCATTTAGAAGCAAAAATAACAATTTTCTGTAGAGGAGAAAGTAAGTCTAGTTTTGGCCACTCAGAAGAAATGTTGCATCCAGGAGCTTTTTAAAACTCTGGTTGTTAACTTCTCATATATATTCTGCACAAACAGGAACAATTACAATGGAAACTTCAAAAAGAAAAAAGAAAAAAAAATTCAGTTCTTTGTCACCTTTCGAACTTTTATAGAGGAGCTGTGAAGCTAAAGGAATCAAATCCAACGGGAATATTCTACCAGGAGACTGAAAAATCCCTTGGAAACAATACAGAAACCATGTAACACAGAATCACAGAATCATTTGACTTGGAAGGGAATTTTAAGGATTACCTAGTCCAACCCCCCCGCCATGGGGAGAGAGACCTTCCACTAAACCAGGTTGCTCAAAGCCCTATCCAAGCTGGCCCCCTTCCAGAAATGGGGCATCCACAAATTGCATACTATTATCAGCAATGGAGTGTCCTGACAGGCAACTTGGGCATATGCTTTGTGTGGAAAGAACTAGAGGAAAACCAGTGAACATAATGTTGTTAAGGGAAAGGGGGGAGGTCTCTGCAACGTGGACTTTAGTATGAGCAACAATAAGAGCTGTCTGGTGGGTTGCTTTTGAGGTATGCTTGCAAAATTCAGAAAACAAGAAAATAAGGAAAAAACAACTGAAAGAAAACAAAGCAGTTAATTTTTTCCCCTCCTATAATACAGGGGATTATACAGCTCCCAGACACACTGCACATCAGCCTGGTTCTCAATAAGAGGGGATTCCCCGGAAACAGATGGATGGAAACTTCATTGACCCTCTGTCTAAAAATTATACTGACACCACATAAAGAAGAAAATTGAGATAACTTGACTGTGGGGGTCTCAGTTGCAATATTGACCTGGCAGCAGCCCCATTCACCGGTCACTGAACTTCCCTTGATTTCGGTGTGCATTTTCCAGAACTAAGGGCAATTGGCATTGACAGGAGCTGTTAAGCCCCTGTGAGTTGGTCCTGCCAACCCTATCCAAAGTGCACCTCATATCTCACATGTTTCTGTTCCCAGCACTGATGCCCTGATCCCAGGAGGGAAAGGACCCCATTTACTGTATTTACTGCACCCCAGGGTTCCCCTCCCAGTTATGCTCCTCTGGCAGCTCAGAGGCTCCAGGCTCAATCTGCCAAATGCACTGGCCTTGGGATGCCATGCTGGACCTGGGATGCCAAACTTGGGATGTCATGCAGGTCTACATATTTGGAGAAAGGTGGGAGCCCCCAGCAGGATGAAAGGATGGAATGGCCACTCTCCTACATGCACTGTGAATGAAACAATGGCAGAGTCTGCCACAGAACCCACGTCAGCCTCTTCGGAGACACAGTTTTGGCCAAAAGTCCCTGGCACAGCCTGAAAACCCTGCCTGGAGCAGATGAAACCACAAACAGACTGCTTGTGGATCAGTGCCCTCCTTCCCACACAGACATATGCTGGAGGAAAAAACAAGCTGCTTCTCTCCAAGTCCTTGTACAGGCCCCAGCTCTCTTGCCATTGAACTGTCATATGAAAGCCAAGATCTTAAAGGTGATCATTGCTATCCCCTCATCAGAATGGCTTTATTCCAAGTGCAGCAGAGACATATTTTGCAAAGGGGTGTTGGGTGAGTGTTACTGAGCTGGGGAACAGGATGAATGGGAAAAACAAGAAGTGTGGAAGGTGAGTTATACAGATGGAAGGAGGTCCTAGGAGAGAAAATGTGAAGAAAAGAGGAAAAATATCCAAAGAGAGCTCACAACAGCTGGCAGAACCCTGCAGCAGGGACTCCTCTGCGTAGGGAAAACAAGGACGTCTCCTCCTTGCAGTGATCATGACCTCACCCACTTCTTTAGGGATTCACAGTCCCATGCCTTGGCAGGACCAAAATACTTTCATTGATTGAAAATTTTTTTCTGTATTGTGTAACAGCTGGGTATGTTGGGTAATGGGATTTTCACTGCCCTATAGTTCTTTCCAGTCAACACTTCTGTCTCCCAAAAAGAAACAGCAATAAGGAAATCTGTCTAACAAGTTGTCTTTATCCTGACTTCATCCCTACCACCACAGAACTGGAGTGGAGTGTGAACACAAGGCAGGAGGAGCACTGAAAGGAGTGCAGAGGTAAAAAGAAATGGGCCCATTGTTATCCCTTCTCCAGGTCAACAGGCATCTTGCACCTGGAGACTTGCATTTGGCAAACCTTTCTGACATGGAAGAGACCATGGCCTTGCCCAGCACTATGCTGTATTTGGGTACTTACGCAGCATCTATGTCAAGTCAATCAGTGTTTTTAATTCCTAGGAGTAGCATCATCCCTGGATAAGAGCAAGAAATGAAGCACAGAGGGGTTAAATATCACTGTAAGGGATTGAATTTAGCTCAAAATTAAGCACTTTAATCCAAACTTAGCACTTTCCCCATCAAACTGTCTTTTCTCTCTTGGATTTCTTGCAGAAGTGCTTTAAATCCTCTCCAAGTTCTTGCCCAGCCCAATAACTGAAGAAAACCGTGGAGAAATGGTAACTGAGCAGCCACTCCAGCCAGCCTGACCTCAGTCCTTCTGCAGGCCAGCTCATCTGCTTCTGGAGGGGCTGCCAGCTGGCAAGCACCAGGCTCCCTCACACGAGCTGGCACTGCCCAAGGGGTGGTTCAGCCTGCTGAGGAGCTCACAGCAAGGATAAACAGCTCTGGGGCTGGAGAAAATGAAATAGTTGGATATTAATGGGAAAGGAATTGCAGGAGAAAAGTCTTACAGCTCTACTGTACATCTGTGAAGCCTCAGATGTGCTGCAGAGACTGTTGCGAACACTGGGTTATAATAATGTTACTGTGGGTATAAAGACCAGATAAAATGGAAGAGAACAGAGCAGAAAAAAGTCCTGCTCCATTACTTGGAGGTTTTATGTCTGAGTGGCACTCGGAACAAGGTAGAATGGTATAATATTGCTGAAACCTACTTGGCCAAAAAAAAAGCCCTCTTGCAGGTAGGAGCCTGGGGTACATAGGTGTGGGCAGAGTGGGGTCAATCCCCCATCACAGGACTCTGACACCAGCAGCCTGTTTTTGTAATGCTTCCAACATCTCCTTGGTGGCTTTGCTTGGCATTCCTGAGACTGTAGACTTGGCAAATGTTAAGGTCTTTTCTAACCTGAGAAGCTTTGAGAAATGGATGGAGGGTTTCCCCTCCTCTTAGGTACAGCAAGCTCAGTAGTTTGCTCTGTGGCATTACAAGTGAGTTGGGGGACAGGGGAGATACGTTTTTGAGAGGGAGCACTGCACTACTGAATCATCTGTGCTTTTCACATGTCTAGGTCCATCTGTTCCAGTGTCCATCCAGCCCAGGAGAAGCAGATTTAAGGGAGTGAAGGGAAGAAAAGGGGCTGAATTTACAATCTCAGAAACAGATTTGTCTGAGCCATGCAGTGGCATCCTAACACAATGTGTTTCTGCATCCTCCCCCTTGCTATAATTAATTTTTAATCATTCAAGCAAGTTCCCACATATCCTGTAAATCTCTTTTCTCAAATTTTGCTTTTAATGAAACCCTTGCTTGCTTTCAAAAGAAAGTTGGTTTAGGGTGTGTCGGAGTTTGTTCATAATGCGTTTTGTTCACAGTAAACAGCATTTCCTTTTATTCCCATCCAGGGATGGTATTCAGACATCTGCACTCCACAGAAAATAGTGACTCTGGATTTACTGCTGAGTTGCAATGAAGTCACTGGCTAAGTTTGCTTTTATCCCAGTGGTGCAGGTTTTAGCCCTTGAAATGCATCAGCTTCTCGTTCTGAATTGTATCCTCCCTCCAGTCTCCTTCTTAGTCCAAGTAAGCTGAGAACTGTATCCAATAAATTATTTTATTTAAAGAGGTCTATCACAGAAGCACTCTGCCATGTCAGCACCAGCACCTTTTTACCTCTTTCTGGATGGCATCTGCTAAAAGTTAAAAAGGGCAATGCTCACTACCCTGTCCTTTGTCATGGCTGTGCCCTGCACCCTGGAGACTCATCACCTGCCTCAAATCAGTCCATCTATCCCCATCTCAGCTTTGCAGCAGAAACCCACAAAAAATATTCTTCTTGTTGTCGCTTCTTGGCACAGGCTTTTGTATTTATTTCAGGCCAGGATAGTGGAGTGAAGCACTGAAAAATCTGAGTGCCAAATTCTTCTTTCCAAAAATTAACCACATCAAAAGCTTTGGAGGCAGAGACAGTCTCTTAGCTGATACTTTTTCTTCAACAACAGCGAAAGATTTAATTAATATTAAAGACAAACTTGAACTTTGCTGCAATGCTAAACCAGAACTCCTTGGTTCCATATTTTGCTGGAGCTCTGACCTTGTTTTTATTTTAATTTAGGAAAAAATATAAACCCGCATTTCCCAACCATGATCGCATTTCAAGGCTGTAGATCATGTCTGTGAAATACTAACTTCTCCCTGTCCCTCTTTCTGTGCATGGTTTGTATCCTCTTCCGCTGGTATCTTAGGCTTTGCTTAGAAAACCTTGCTGGAGGGCTTGAATCACCCAAATAAGGTTTTTTAGTGGCCCCTTCCCAGCCTAGGGAAACTGCAGCAGCCGTGACTCTTCCCTGCAGAGACAGTTAAACTGGTACAAAGTTGATTCTCATCAACCTCAGCCTGACAGAGTTCAGCAAAGGGATGATGAGAATGATACCAATGTTAGTCATGCACCCAGTGCTCCTCTTTTGCAAATCTCAATGTGTTCAACAGAGGCAGATAAGCACAGTTACTCCACCATGCTGAGAGGGGAAATTAAGGCAGAAAGGCCAAAGGTCCTACTTTCCCAAGGGCTTCAGCCACCCAGGTGTTACCTCTGTTGAGGTGAACTCCCCTAATGGAACACTCGCCATGAACAAGTGATGAAGTCCCTACTAGCTACCTCAGCCTTTGAGAATGAGGGTGGAGGGTGTTTCGCTGCAACAACAGAAATATCTTCTGAAACGGAATGCAAAAATCCTACTTCTCTGTTGTGATTTTTTAAATTTCATCCTGGAATTTCTTACCATGTCCTTCCCGCCAGTATAACCCACCCATACAAGGTTTCAGTGGGAGGGAGGGGGTTTTTCAGAGGGGTAATGGCCACCTGGCTGCAAACCAACAGTAAAGCAAAGAGTAAAGCCCACCACCTCCCCCACTCCACCCCCACCACTCAAACCATGCTGCCCATAAGAAGTCACGGGCCAAATTTCTTATCCTCACACTTGGAAATCTGTGCCAATGAAGCCTCACAACATCTGACTTGGATCACTGGTGAAGCCTGGAGTTGCAATGGGCAGATGAAATACTGTTTTATCCGTCTGAAGCAAATGAGCTGGAGCACAAACAGAGGGATTAGATCAAACCACTTGATAGGCACAGGAGGTGCTTCATCTCTTGCCTGAGCTACAGGACTAAGGGACATAGGGTATTGCATTTCTCATTGGTATTTCTCATATTCAAATTTATGTAACTACCCAGCACCCACAGAGGTTCATATAGATCTGAGTTTGCCCAAGAGCTCACTGGATTTCAGACTATTCCTTTCTCCGTGTCCTTCTTCCCTTTCTTTGTTGTTCCTCATCTCCAGCATTAGTTTCTTTAGTCTCAGCCACTACCATCTACCCTTCTCTACCATCTTCTTCTCTCCCCTGCTCTCAGAGAACCAAGTGGAGCCCAAGGTGCTGGAAATAAAGCTTATTACCTCCCACCTACAGACAGCAGAAGGTATTTCTACATTTGGAAATGTGCAGACTGGTTCTGGGGTGGAAGAAGAGACACAAATATGTGGAAGACCAGCAGAAACTGTTCCTGCAAGTAGAAGTGTGGGTTGTTTGAATTTTTATGTACCATTACTCACATGCTAATCTTCTCCAGGAGTTTGTGACATCCCCTTTTGCTCCTGCAGTTCTCCTAATTTCTCTTTAATATTGTGTTTCCATCAATCTTTTTGTTCTCTGCTCCATGTTCTGATTAAGCTGGTGTTCATTTTATTACCCTCCTCTGCCATATAACTTCCAGCCTGGTCTTTCTCCCTGGTAGCAGGGGCATGCAGAAGGGAGGAAAACATCATGGAGCAGTGTAAGCTGCACACCAGGGTTTAGAGGCAGAACCAAAACTACCTTGGCCTTTGTCCCATCCCATAGGGCTGCTCTTGCTCTGCCCAGCATCTCATACCCCGTGCTCCAAAATGGTGTTTTCTGCCTCTTTCCCTAGAAGAGGGTCTGGATGGAACCTGTGTGGCTGGATCCCCACTGGAGGCACAACCTCAGCTCTCACCTGCAAATGAGCTACTCAAATCCAAAGTGTCTGTCTCAGGGCCGTTATTCTGAGCATGATGAAATGAAGTAGAAAGAAGTTATCTCACATGTGAATGTGAGCTGCAGACAGAAGGTAATCTGATGAGCCCATTCTGCCAGGACGTCAGAGGTGTTGAACTCCTTGCTCTGGGGTAAGCTCTTTGACTCATCCTTTCTCTACTCCCTCGATCCTGTTCTGGAAGTGGTCCAACACTTTGGATCTCTGTAATCTGTACACACATTGCCATTTTTCCACCTCACATCCCAGACTCTGGGCTCAGAAACAGGACATAGCTGTTTCCTTGAGCCCTTCTCTCTTCCAAGACCTCCCACATCCTTTTCCTCTAATACAGCCCATAGCAAGGATTGCAATATGGTCATGGCTCTGTGCTCCTCGCCAGAAATTCTTGCCAAAAATGACAAAAAAACCCAACCAAACCATAATATTCGATAAGTCCAATTTATCTAAAACCCTGAGAAGCTTGACTGAAATATTTCCAACTATTTATTCCAACATACTTCTGGAAGCCTCTTCCAGCATACTTCTGGAAGCCTCTTCCTCTTTTGTCTCTTGGATTGTGTTGCTTGCCATAAGCAAGGAAACAGAGATGTCACTGCTGTCCCATGGCACAGGCAGTCCAGCACAGACATCCATGTGTATTCTTCTGTCCTCCTCAATCTGGGAGGACACCACAATCCCAAACTCCCATGTTGCTTCCACTGGCGCTTACCTGGGAATTTTAAAGCTTCCAACTGATGACTTGAGTGCTCTGATCTCCATGAAGCTGTAAGGGAACTGGGAAGAGATCCCCAGAGGGGACCTTGGACGCAGTTCAGCTCCAGCATGAATCACTATTGCTAGAGTACAGCCAAGGCTTTGCATCTGAGACAGCAGCAGATTGTATTTGCAACCAGTTTGCAGCTCTGTAGCTTTAGTCTGCCTTGTACTAGAGACAGTTCAGTTCCACTGGCAGCTCCTGTCAGCTGCTTTCAGAGCTCTGCTCTCTGTGTGTACTATATAAGATCAATCTCTCCTCTGGTTCTGCAGGTAAGAGGGTTTTATAGTCCTGGGAGTGAATGAGGCTTAGCTGTTCCTCTCCTGCTTGGCCCCACATAGTCTATGGGACCTGCTGTGCCACCTGCTGTACCACAGTGACGCTGGCATTTGGGTCTTTAAAAAGTCATCAGCCATAAGGGAACTCTGGCTAAGCCCCTACAAAATATAAGGAGGATTTTTGAGGCACCTGTAACTGGCCCACATGGCTCCATGCTAACTAATGAACTGAAACAGTCCAAGAGCACTGCACTGGTGCTGGCACAGCGAGGGCAGAGCCTGCCAGGTGACTGTTTGGTTTGATTGCATTTGCTGCCTTGTAAACAGAACAGAGGATCCCATTGAACTGTCCCATCCAGCCTCATGATCATCATCCACTGCAGCAACTCACCACTGTGGTAAAACCTCAGATGCCTGGCTCTCTGGACTGCAAAGGCATGGGGACATTCCTCTAGAGCCCTACAAGTGAGTGGCAGCAAACCACCACTACAGGAGCAGGGGCTGTCTCCAGAGGTGCATGAGGGTCTGTGTCCAATCAGCAGAAGATCCCCCTGAGGTGCAGATCGGGAGGATTGGTTTTGGCAGACCTTTCTGTTAACGAGGATTTTAAAAGCTTGTCCCCTGCACTTGGTGTGAATCAAATTTCCAACAGCTTTATAAATACGTCACCAACGGGAGGCCTTTCGAGTAAGCATATTGCAGTTTCCTGACATTTTCATTTCTCTATCTTGACATTTCTGAAGGGCATAAGAGGCCTAAAAAAAGAAACAGCTGCTCCCAGGGCACCATATGTTTTCAATTCCATCCTGCACTAGTGTAATAGATGGTCTTATTATAAATATGCAGCAGTTTTCCAGATGAGCCTCTCTCTCCCGCTTAAAATGACCTGGTACAACTGTGCGGAGTGGAGATGGCTGGAAAGGAGAAGGATCACAGGCAGGAAGAGTCCTGGGAGCTTTTAGGCACCCATTTAGAAAGTGCTGATGTACTACATTAATATTCAAGTTACCAGCCCAGGCCCTGATGCCACAAATACTTAAAGAAAACCCACTTGACTGAGGCGAGCAGTTGCACGGCAATGCTTGGCAGAAGTTTCCAGCCTCCATATCCCGTTTCCCCCACTCCTCCATCCCTCCTGCTGCTTCTTCTGAGGTGTTCTCCTGATTTCTTAAAATCTTTCTGTGAATGATCATTTCTGTGCAAGGCAGCATGTGGGCTGAGCAATTGCTCTCAGTAACTGTTATGTATCAGGTGATTTTCATATGGCTCTCTCTGCAAGGGACTAAGGCTCTTGTGAGACTTTGTTCTTCTTTTAAACAGCCAAAAAATCCCTAACAGAATTAATATAATATAATAAAATGTAATATAATACAGTAAAATGCCCTCATTGTTTAGAATAACTGAGGTCTATAAACCAATGCAGCTGCAGCAAGCTACAGAGTCATTCTGGCATTTAAGAGGTTACTGGGTTCCTGTCTATCATCAGGTTGTCTGGGCACCGCTATTATGATGTTTACCTGACATGTTCCTGTTTGCAGTTATTTTTACAGTAGTCCAAGTTTAACTGTGGGATTTTTATGTTCTGGATGTCTATTCTGGGCTGATTCTACATGTGCAGGGTTAATTTCAGCCAGAAAGGCTGAAAGTAGAAAAGTACATTCGCAGTGGCTGTTTCTTAGAAGAAAACAAATGTACTCATGTTCTGGAGTGGTGACTTTAGTTTTACAGTGAGAATGAGTTGTGCCTCAGGATGTGCTGTTGGCCTCATGTGTGAAAATCCACTCTCACTGCATTGTCCAAATTGTCTCTTTCAAATTGCAGCTCGCACATGAGAAGGAGAGATGTGCTGGAGCACAGCCAAATGCCCACAGGGTTTCTCTGCATTGTCCAAGCTGCTGCTGCAGTTACAGTAACCACCCAGGCCAGCCCCAGACTCCAGACCTGGAAGAGGCAGGACCAGTTTCACTCCAATGCAGTCAGATGAAGCAATGGAGAGGTTGAAGAAAGACAGAAAAGCAGCCTTTAACTTGATGGACCTTTGCCCTGAGTACAGCTACAAAAATCATAGTGGGTTTTCTCTTTCCAGAAGTTTTTTGTAGAGTAAGTACTTGGTCAGTTATGTCACTGGGTAAAGTTCCTGGACTGTGGCAATTTGCTCCTGAGTATGTATGGCCTGGAGCTGGGCACCTCATCCATACTCAAAACCCTGCACTGGGAACCTTGATTACACTATTACTCTTACATTATGACCAACTCTGACTCATGCAGCAGAATTCACACTATAAGCAGAATAGCTGAGAGATTAGCAGACAGAAAAAGTTATGGTGGAGAAGAAGGAAGAGCAAGAGCAAGGGCAAGGAAAATTTTTGCAAGTGAAATAGCTGACATGAAATCGCTTAGGGGGAGGAGGTGGAGAAGTGGGATGTAGATGAGCCATACACCTGTATGGTGGTGAGTGAGTCTCTGGAACACAGATCCTCAAAATGTAACATTCATTACATTTTGAGATCAGAAGAGACTAGTTCTGTGGCTTAGATTACCTGCTTACTACTTGCTTCTCAGCTAGCATCTGCTAGAAGTCCAGAATCCATGCTTAAGCTAGAGGATATCCTGTTTCGAAATGTTAGTATTGGCTTCAAAGGAACTCTTCCATCAGAAGCCTCAGTAAGTGATTTCAGTGACTGATATCTCTCAAAATCGACACGTCATGATTTACTTCAAATACGGATTTCACCAGCTGCACCTTTCAGCATTGGATCTGGCTGTGCCTACATCTATGTCTATGAGGGTACAAAACTTCTATGCTGTCAAATTATTTCTCTTTATGAAGACTCTTATAAACAGTGACAAAAGTCCCTCCTTGTACTCAAATAGATCAACGTCTTTGAATCCCAGTGAAGGGCACGTGTTCCAGACCTTCAATCTTGTCTGTGATTTTTTGAGTTCTCTCCAGCTTTTAATGTTACAAGACGAAAGGAGGAGCTCAGATTGGACATGGTGTTCCAGGAATAATCAGATGTCTTCAAATGCAGAAGAAACAAAACCTCCCTAGTGTTAGCTGAGACCACTTCATTTTTCTGCCAAGTGCTAATGAATGCTGACTGGCCATTTCATGGAAGTAGGATGTCAGCTGGTCAACCCTGCCGTGACTCTGCCTGGTTTTGCCCATGTCTTGGTTTTTCAGAAAGGCAAAGACATACTCCAAGTGTGACCAAACTTTGGCCACCTATAGGCATGACCTTCCCATCAGCTGTCTTGAATGTACCACTTGTTTATGTTTACATACATTTTGAGTCACTAAGGGTCATCTTTATCCAGATTGTCCCACCCTCTTCATTTCTTACCTCTTCAACCGTTAGTCTCCAGTTATCTTCCATTATCTTTTGAGACTTTGCTGGGTTTTATCCTTTTGATGTGTATCTTATGGGTTTTCTATTACAGTAGTTTCTTTTTCAGGAAGTGTAAGGGGAATCAAATATCTTATGGAATTGGAAGTATATGCTATATTTACACAGTTACCCTTATCCGTCACCTTTGGAAATTCCTAAATATCACACTGGTACTGTTGGCCTGTTTTTCATAAATAATTGATTGACATAATTTGTATTAAACTGCTTCAATTCCTCATAGTAAAGTGCTGTGACTGTAGTCCTCTGTTTTCCTCCAGTCAAGGTCAGGGCAACTGACTCAGTTTTAGTCAGGTCATTCTATTTGCCCCTTTCAGAGTTAAATAAAGATAAATAGAGTATTTCAGGAACTTTATCCCTCCAAAGATCTCAAAAAATTACAATTGCATATGCTATAATAGAAAATAAAGAAGCAGAATATTGTTTGTCCAGCATAATTCCATGTGAGTTAAGTTTCTGCATAAGTTATTATCTATATAAACACATTTCTTAAAGGGTGCTAGAAGAATGTATGTTAGCTTTTCAGCGTAGCAACAGTGTTTCCAGTTTTGTCAGTGTATTATCTTTTCACCTATTTAAATACCTTTGGTGACAGTTTGTGTGTGTAGTCATTCTGCCCAGGTGAAAACAAAGCATCCCTTGAGAAATTTAAGAAATAACAGCATGGATCACACAAAGAAGAAATATCCGTGATGGATAAACAGGACTAGCCCAACCTAGTCGCAATTAATGAAAACAAACAAGAGGAGCATCTTTCAAAAAGGGGAGTGTGCCAGTTGAAAAAAAAACCTCCATCAAGGTCTCCTGGAAGTTCTGCAACCAGTAACTCCAGCGTGCCTTGGTCTTGGTACTGGAAGGAGAAAATACCATCACAAGGATTAACTTTTCCCGGGCAGTGAATACAGTATGCAGGACTGCTGTATGCTTGCTTTCCAACACCAAGCCTTGCATGGTGGCATCCCCCACTTGCACTTTATCGCATTGAAGGCTTGTTAACAACTCTCTACATGGTTGCTTCTGCTTTCTTGGTGCTCGTCTTCCAACGTCACTCAACACCATAAAAATAGTTTTTCAAACGAGTCCAACCCAGAAAACCTTTGACTTGACCAGCTCACGTGTAAGACAACTGTGTGAATATAGAGCAGAATATACTTTATCCCATTGTGTAGATAATCTATAGTTAGTTGTTGTTTACTCCAACATCAAGGGCAGGAAAATATTTTGCTGATGTAGCTTATGATATCTTTACAAAATTGGGTTTTGCAATATCACTGTCAACTTCCCTTTCAGGGAGGTACTTCTCACCTGCTGTAGGTGTAGGCTCACTGAACTGTAGGCTTTATTTATTTCTCTCTTAGGAATTCACAGATGCATCTTGTGTTAGATATAAACTCAAAAGAGCTTACACTTTGAACAGAGAAAAAGGCAAGAAAGGGAAAAAACCCACCACATGCTCAGGTGAAACAAATTTCTTGAAGAAATCCAGCAATTAAGGGATGGAGCTGGCAAAAACGAACCGTCGTGCATCCTCACTTGCAAGCTAAGAGGCTTTAAGGTCCTTTGAGGACCAGTCCCTCTTGACTGCAGGACAAGGCCTGTGGACCTAGTTTACTGAATTTAACTGGTCCTGAATTGCGTGTCAACTATTAAGCATCCTTGTTTCAGACACAATGGATACCTCTTGACTGGGAGGGAGTTCCCAAGCATGTTCCACATGTCAAGTGGCAAGAACTGTAACTGGAGTAATTTCTTACTTTCTTCAGTGGCAAAGAGCAGTCAGTTGTGCCAGTCACCACTAATAAATTACACTGTGCTTCCCTTGTCACCAGACATGCTCACACACACACACACATTTCTAATATTGAAGTCTGAGTTGCATTTATTAGCAAGTGCTGATGTGTTAAGTACCACACCTCCTTCTTGGGTCTATGCGTAATTTTTTCCTTATACTGTGAAGACCCAGGACATAACCAATCTTGACTCCCTTTTCTCTACTAATGCCTTCAGGCAGAAGCTTTTATGCCTGCAAAACTAGAAGCATCAGCACAAAACTGCTTAGGATTAGTCCCTTTGCCTTTTATGGCAAAACAAACAGGTCTTCTTGAGGTCATATTCAAAATGACTGTGAAAAATGTGATGGGGGAAAGTTTTGGCTGCTTGCCAGTGGCTGTTCACATGTCTTTGTTCCTGTTGATGAAAACCATACTGATTGCAAGGCTGACATCCTCATGGACTCACTGCATGTGCACAAAGGAACTGTGCAGTTACAAGCCAAGCAGATTTTGCACACAGCTTCTTACCAGCACTCTCCTGGGAGAGGGAAGGTGGCACTGGTGGCTCTGCCCTTTGCTCAGATCACTTTACCACCACATCTGGGATACCTACTGAGTCCCTCTGTCACAGCTGCTCAGTTTTCCCTCACCCAGTTTACCACAGATCCCTAATATTTGAAAGTGTAGGTCATATTTCTAATGCTTTAACAAAACATGCTGATGCAATATTAGTTTGGTGGGACGTAATTAACAGATGTTAATTAGAAATTTGTTATTGAGGTATTCTGCTGGCTCACTATTCATTCCTCTGGACTGAAAGAGCCTGCCTCTCTGCTTTGTGTAGCTCTTTTTGATCTTCTTTCTGTGACTCTGATAATGGTCCCTCCTCCCCTTAGGAAGAAAAATCCTTTTATCCTCTTTTCTTCCTCTGGGTGTTTGGCTCTGTTCTCCAGCTTCACAGGGGTAGGGGGGATAAAGCTAAAAGATCCCTCCAAAAATAGTTCTGGTGATTAGGACTCTTCCTGCCCTTGGAGGGCCTGAGTGTATTATCTTCTGCCTAGCTCTGTCTTCACTCCCGCATTGTGCAAGAATGGACAAAGCTCAGGGAGGTTGGCACAGAGTTTCAGGTTAGCTAGAGTGAAAGACGTCTCTTCCCTGTGCCAGAGATAGATGCTGCTGTGAAGTCACTGGGAAATTTTACCAGCAGCAAATAAAGAGCCACATTTAAATGTTCCTCTGACATGGGCAGTGTTGGAAAGCAGTTTGTTACCAATCTTTGCTGCCAGATGCAGAGGGGTGGAGGATGCCTGTGCTGGGGTGGCAGTCTTTGCCCTCCCATTGAGACTTTCTTGCTCTCCTCCAGCATTGCTCTCCCCACAGGGAGCAGAGACCAGAGGAGCTTGCCTGTCTCCTTTCCTAAGTAAGGGAGTGGGGGTGGATGCAAAGACACCCATTCTTTGGAGTGGTGTCTGGCTCTCACCAGCTTAGAGCTAACTCTGTGTCCTTGCTTGTGTTTTACCTCCCAAAGGCAATTTCCAAAACTGTGCCAAAGGAGGGCAGTTCTCAGAACAACTTCAGCCCAGTGGATACACAAGGACAAGCCATGTCCTGTCATGGGGCTCCCCTGTGAAGGCAGAGGCAGGGTGAGGACAGCCCTTACCTTGAGCCTTTGGATGTTTCCACGAAGCTGGCAGGCCAATGAGCAATCCAAGTTGCTCAGCGGGGCCATCAAGGTTGGAAGGAAACCCTGGAAAAGAGAAACCTGACTGTTGTGGGCATGGTCAATGTGTGTGGGCATTACACAGAGCCAAATCATTCATCAGAAACATGTAAGCAGAACTTAGGTGTTTTTCTCAGCAGAAGCTCAGCAGCTGGGAGGTCCTGGAAAAGTGCTTTCTGCTGGGCAAGCACTTCTAAACTAGCCTTCAGTGATGCTGGGGTAGAGGTTAAGAGCTACCATGGTGTTTCAGGACATGGGTCTGCAGGCAAAGAAATGAGCACTTGGAGATTTTTTTTTTAGTTTCAGCTTCTAGCTCTGAAGCGTGGGGATCAGAGCTCACATCTGAGAATGTCAGGGGAAAAAAAGCTCTGTGCTGTGTAAGCAGTGTGCTAGCTAGAGCAAAAAAAGTAGTGCACTGAGAGTTTGATGTGATCAAATAAAAACATATCCTTGTGCCACTCAGACTGCGAATGAGGTAAAATAATTAAAAATTGGAACAAAGCTCTTTCCAGCTCCCTCCTGTTCTTTTCCCTTAGGCATTTGCTACATTGCTTCATCTTACCCCGGGAACCCATACTTAATTTGAACCTGGATTCAAATCACCTGAGCCCCGGTCGAAAAGTAAATGCAAAGTCAAATCAATTTCATGTAAAGCTGAGTACAGCCAGCTACTGGGAATTACAGCCACTGCCAGCAGTTATCACAGTTGTGATGGTTATTTCCAGAGACACTTTATTTTTTGTTTTTGCAGGCTCCACTTCATAACACACAAACTCAAAAATTACCTTTTACGCTTCACCACTGAAATGTTATTAATTCACTAAAAAAAATTAAAGAATCAATCAATATCTCAGAAGTTTAGAACTTGCCAAAGTGCCTTAATTTACATTCAAAATATTTCTATGTGAACGGTGCCTCCAATGTAATAGAATTTTCAGAATTCTCTTGGAGGCTTCCTCTCACTGTCTCCAGATAACACAAGTCAGTTCTCTCTTTCACTTATCTAGTCATGGCCTCTCTTTTGTCAGATGAGGTCTGGGTCAGAAACTCTTCCTACACTGATGACATGGCTTTGCTGACTGGCTTGGGGCTCACTGGGAAGGTTTTGCAAACCATCTCTGAAATCCATACCAGCCTACTCTCTTTTAAGTTTCTGAGGCCCCTATTCAGCAAAAATTTGCCCTTCAGAGAAGTCTTTATAGCTGAAGAGACTCTTCAAAGAGTCCACAGCACAGTGCTGGTAGAGGAAAGGCAAATTGTGCTCACAGCCACTCGCTTGCCTGCACAAGGGATGTTCAGTAATTTGGGACCAGCAGCTTAGAAGGGCTCTGAGCAGCTCCGAGGAGAAGCCAGCTACCTCCCTTCCATCAGATTTCTATTTGCATATTAATGAAGATACTTTGCACTGAAACCATAATATTTAATACAACGTTTCAGACTTATGAAACATGTGAGGCTGAGAATCGGGGAAGAGAAGCAACAACTTTGGAACTGGGTGGCCTGTCCTATGTCAGGACAAGTAAACGGCTGAGCTGATGAGGCAGTGAACAACCTTGTAGCTCTGTCTGCTCATGCAAGGTTCAGAAAAAAAACCAAAAACCAACAAAGAAAAAACTAAAACCAAAACAAACAAACAATTACCCCTCCCCCCAATGCTAAATACGAGAATTTGAGCCTTTGCAATGATCAAGATCAGGTTATAGAATCTGTGATCCAAGAAAGAGCTTGATGTACCAGCTCACATATTTGTGCTGAATATTTCAACTCGCTCTAACTGCAATTATACATTTGCCATTCTAAATACACTTTTTCTAGTGAGTGGTAATGAAAAAATGTTAGCAGCTTGCATGGGAGTGGGCTGTGCTTTGGTTTACAATGGGGTCGTAGCTACAGACAACTGTTAACATCCAGCTACATTATTCAGGTACCTTTCTGAGCTAGGCATCTTCATAATACATGGCATCCTGGATTTTCTGAACTTGGGATACTGTCTTGAAAATAAGAGCTTGTGATTTTATTCAAATTACTTACTGCAGCACCACAAAATTTGGCCCAAGATGTTTATGAATTGGGGCGGATCCAGGCCTACAGAGGTCAGGAAGAGTTCAAGTTCATACATAATGTATGGCGTGTTTTAATAAGGCTCCTTTCATACTTCAGTTTGTCTGCCTGCCTTTGCATGAAGCTGTAAAGCCACCAGGCATCACTGTTTAAAATTAAAAAAGCACGACTAAAACCCTCACCCTCTGCACTTTTAAAGTCAGGTCTGTTTTTCAGGTCACTCCATGAAGCCCCATTGCAGCTGCACAAGGCGGTTGCCCTGCACAGCGCAGGAACGCCTGCCCTTCCAGCTAATTATCCAGCTCTTTGTTTCAGCTCTTCTGTTTGCTCAGGGCATGTCAGCCGTGGGAAATTCCTGCCTTTGCTGGGAAGTTGCTAATGGTGGAGCAAAAACTTTTTTACATAGATTAGGCCTTTAAAAGTGGTTACTTATACCCACTAATATGGATGGACACTTTCTGCTATACACTGCTTTGCTCTCTTTCCCAGCTATTAAGGAATGCAGCATCATGAGAGCCAGTTCTGCAAGATGCTGAACCTTTGGCTGTCATCCAGCAAAAACTTAAATATAGGGATAGTCCCATTGACTTCAGTTGGTTGGAATGAGCCCTTAGGCCCAGATCCTCAAAGGCATCTGGGCAACTGGCTCCTGAGGTCTGGACTCAGGATCTGTTTGCATGTGTGATATATTTGGTGCTAGAGATCGGGACTGTTTAATCAAACAGCTCTTCCCTTTGGCTGTACGCTTCTTGGAAGATGAAGATTCACAGTTTTCATAGTCACAATTGGGGACTACAGAACTGGATGTGCTGATTTGAGTTTCTCACTCACAGGAATGAGTCCTAAAAAACTACTTATGAATGTATCAACAGTATTCTGAGCACAAGTCTGTGTTCTGGCAGAAGCTCCAGCTTTAATGTTCTCTCCCCATGTACAAGACAGCTATTGCAATGCTGTTTTTTGAAGTGAGAGAATGAGTTCTGGAACACCTAGATAGCTCATCAAAGATCATTACAATGGGTCAGGAGTTATGCCAGAAAGGGAAAAATCAGATTTCCTAAGCCATTAGACAGCACAGCTCCTCCTGTGGGTGAGAAGAACAGGATGAGACCTGGCCCATTTTGCAGCCTGGCAGCGCCCATAGCTGGTGGATGAGAATATGTTTGGTCCCCTGGGTGCAGAGGCACAGTGCAGATGCCAGACTCAAATAGTTTGTGCAGGCACACTTTTCTGCGGTAACTAAAACTAAATTTGAAGACTGGAATGCTTTTAAACTCCTAGATCTGTGTGCCTGCTCTGATTTTAACATTAAATCGTATCAAGGGGAGAACCCCCTTCTCTCCACATTTATTTTCACCAAAGGAAACCTGTTTTCAGGCTGCAGTGGAGAAATATGCTGTGGTCAGGTTCAGACCCTGCAGACCAGGACTCCAGCACATGTCACGGCTGACATCACAGAGCAACTTCAGCGTGGCCTTCCTCTGACATCTGTTCAGAAAGGAAATATTACAGCAGAGTGAGTGGCTGGCTGTGCTGTCGGATTCGGTGCTGGCTAAACACAGGGGCTGTGGTAGATGAGCATGTATTTGTTTTACTTCCTTAAGAAGCAACTGCACGACAAATATGCGTAGCTACATCAATATACCAGAAGTATGCCAAATTCAAACACTTTGAATTTCTTTAACACCAATTAAACAGTCTCTTTTCCACTAGAGAATATTCCAGTATTGCTTGTCAGAAGGCACCTCCAGCATGCAGCAGTGGGTACCTGTAAAAATATCAGAGAGAGATTATGGATAAGGACCTAAACATGTTTATGACATTGTGTCAGGGGAGGTTTAGACTGGATTTTAGGAAGAGGTTCTTCACCCAGAGGGTGGTTAGGCACTGGGACAGGATTCCCAGGGAAGAAGTCATGGCATCAAGCCTGACAGAGTTCAAGAAGTGTATCGACAATATTGTCAGGCACATGGTGTGATTTTTGGGGTTGTCCTGTGAAAGGCCAGGAGTTGATCCTTATGGGCCCCTTCCAACTCAAGATATTCAATGATTCTATGAAATATAGGATGGCACCTCAATCCTCTCCTCTATGGCTGTTAGTTTCCAATCTTGATATCAAGGCTCCCATTCTAATTGCCGAGGTCTAGGATTCCTTTGCTTCTAAACCCCTTTGCAGTGCCCTAGGCCATCCTCATCTCACCTTTATTTACTGTTCCAAAAGGGCACAGGTGTCCCTTAGTTACATCTGACAGCCTTGAGGGGTGTCCCAGGCAGCTCTACTTACCAGCGTGCAGATGATCTTCCACCTCCCTTCCGGTTCATGTTGTGTTTGCTCTCCTTACAGATCCAGTAACTGTACATACCTCACAAACCTGCTGTTTTCACTCCAGACAGCTTCTTCAATGCCTGCTTGGCCAGCAAATGCACTTTGGAGCAGGATTCAACATAACTGGGCCTTATGCTCAAAGATGAGAAGGAGATAGGAAATGGAAATTACACTTTCTCTGTCTTTGCAGTTGAGACAGCAAAGGAAGCAGGAATGTTAAGTCTTCAGGAGGGAGATCTGCAGGCAATTCATTGGGTACCAAGAGCCTTCCTGAAACACTTTTTCATCTGAGGTGTCTTACTGATGCCAAACTGATGGTTCCTTAGGAGGTGACAGATGAAGAGCACAAAGCCAGAGACAAACTAGTCACCCTGGAAAGTGGCCACAGGGTGGCTCAAGGCACGCTGCAGTAGGAGGAGAGAAAGAACAGCGATGCAGCCCCACTCCTGCCACACTTGCTGGAGCCAGCTAGTATGTTCTTTGGCCTCTTGATTCAGCTGCCTCCCAATGCCACCCCGTGGGATGAGATGCTCAGAGGCAGCATCTCTCTGCCCTCCTGCCCTCAGCAGGCTGCTGCTAGGCCTCAGTGAACCATTTAATTGGCCACCAACTACTCAGAGGGGAGCAAAATGGGTATAAGTCTTCATTTCCCCTATGAACTTGGAAAAGCAAGCTGTGCTGACAGGTCCTCTGTGCAAGCACACAGCAACATTTTCAGCCCAGCTCCAGGGAAATGGCCCTTGCCAGGAGTTGCTTCTGCCATGGTTCCTGAGACATGAATAGTGCTGAAGATGTTTGATGCAGTAAAAAAAGCCTGAAAGATAGGATAACTGTCCACCAAATCACCAGGACAAACACGTGGGGAGGAAAAAAACTGTTTAGGCTGGAGATAATATTAGCCCAACAACAAGTGGATATAAACTGGCAGTGAGTTTAGTCTGTTCACCAGTTCAGGAGGACTCTTTCATCAGGAGCAGTACACTGCACTTTCTTAAAAACAGATGTTCACAGGGGTATGGTAAGGCAGTACTTGATGTTTTGGCTCTAGAAAGGAGCCAGGCTTGCTGACCCAGCCGTCCCTTGCAGTCTGTGTTTCTGAAACCTTCATGTCAAGGAGGCAGCTCAAGATACATAACACGCATCTTTAAAGTATTGGATTGCATTGGGTACGGGCTTCCCATCCAGAGTAGGGTTGTGTGACCAGAGAGAGACCTTGCACTGCCATAGAGAGTTCAGCCAACTCTCTTCTACCAGACCATATGATTTAATGACACTTTCCCATTTCTGCTTTCTGATGCTGAAAGTTCAGTGTAGCATTGACACTGTCTCATTCAATGTATTGCAAAGAAGTTCCTGATGATGATTCAACAAATACTAACACCAAACGTTCCTTGCTAAGAAGAACTGAGCCCTTACAGCTGGGTGTCATATTTGCTAAAAGCTATAAAGGTTTTAACTACCTCCCTAAGCAAAACCCAGCATCATTTAGACTCCAATTAAAGAGAAAATAAAAAAGATTAAATGCTACACAACAGCGTTTTCATACCTTTATTTTATTAGTTGCTGCTTCCCAACCACCCATCCTATGTTTGCTTGCTCCTGACAGCCTGGTGGAGAAGAGGGTGTGGGACTAGGGCAGGGAGAGGCCAGAGGCAGATTAATGGTGACTTTCTGAAATTTATGCTGGTTAGAGAGAAGTGAAATTACAACCAGAAATGGCTGTTAAGTGTCAGCATGACACTTCAGGCAACACTGGACTGATTCTTCATGGCTTTCATTTACTGAGCCAGCCTCAAATGAACAAGATCAGCAGGCAGAAAGGAGCAGAACAGCATAAGGAATATTTCCTCTTGTAGCTTCTGAATATTTAATTTGCTCAGACTCTGAATCCTGCTCACTCACACTGTAAGCTTTAATCCATTCGTTTTATTTCCTTACGTGTCTGCAAAATCTTCTCTGCAGTATGCTGGATGCATGGCCAGTTGTGCTAACAGCATATCCAAAATTTGCAGCAGGCACTTGATTTTGGCTCTTCCCCTTTTTATAGTCTTGAGGTGAAAACCTGACTAAGCCCTTTGTATAAACTTCCTGGAGGAATACAGTAGCAGCACAGATGAAGGAAGTACTGAAATTTTGAGGAAAGGATGTTATGATCTTCCCTCTGTGCCAGTCATTGAATAGCTCAGCAACCTATGAAATCCCCTCTCACAAACTCATGCTTCTTGAAAGCGGTCAGTGCTCAGTGCCAAAAACCAGCCCGTTTGTTCCTGCCACTCTAATGAAATTCTACAAGACAACTCAAGCACAGAGGGTTCATCTGAGCAAGGCTGCACTTCCATGAAAACTCTAAGCATCAGCAAGAGAAAACACTCATTTTTGGTTTTGGTCATACTCACTGCTGTTCATTAGGGCCATTTCTATGTTAAAGAATGAATTTCCCCTCTTGTTAGCGAAGGCCGGTCCCAATGCAACTGCCTTCTACTCCGTATGCAGATCCCTTATTCCAGGAGAAGAAGTACCTTAACTGACCTACCAAAGAGCAAGGTTCTCCTCTCTGGAGACAGAGTGTAGTTCCATCTACCACTATATGCATCAAGCAGGCTAGGGAAAGGTTCAGACATTCAGACTAGCTGACGGGTTTAGTCTGTATCTGTGTTACCAGAGTGGGCTATCAGCCTCCGAAGGAAGGCTTACTGGGAATGGTGAGAAGGCTGAAATGCTGACATTGCCTGTGCATGGAGGGGCCGTCCCTTAGGACTGGGCTCAGGATGCAGGTTGGGACGACTCTGTAGGAACAGTCTCATCCTTGCCTCCGCAGCCCTCAGTGCTGGTGGAGAATGCAGGCTGTTTGCCACGGTCCATCCCAGCAGGGTCCCAGCTTACTGGGCATGTGACACCCTCCCACGTGCTTGTCACCCAGCAAAGAGGCAAAACAGATGAACATGCTGTTCTTTCACTGCAGCCGAATTTCACAGGCTGAGCAGTGCTTGGTAAAAGGCTATTTATGTGTTGGAGGGAAGGGCAGAGGCTGTCATGAAGAAGCCCCACTCCCACATCAGACCTTATGAGTTGCCAGCAGTGATGTGACACAACTTTCCAGCAAGTTCCAATTGCAAAGTTGCATCACTTCCATACCATTTTTCCTGTACAATACTCCTCAGAAAACATTCACATGGATTGGATTTCTACCAGGTCTTCAGCATTTTGAAAACACAAGGTGCTGCACAGGCAGAGCTGTCTTGGTGTGAGCCCTTGGACAGCCTGAGGACATGTGAGAATTTTGCAAACTTGAGTTATTCTTTTGCTTTTTCTAAGGTCCTACCAACCTCTACAGATTTTTGGTGATCTTCAAGAAGGCTGTGACTGATGCTTCATGGGCAAGACCTGTTTAGGCCATAATGGATAAGGCTCTAAATTGGAATGAGGAGAGCTGGGGAAAGCTAAACCCAACCCTTCATGTAACTTATGCATTTCTCTGCTGAAATCTCTTAGGGCAGGATTCTCAAAAACCACTTGTGCAACCCAAGGACACACGTCCCTCTGAAATAGGGATAGCTCTGCTCCATAACTTTCAAGAGCATTTGCAAATCCCACTCTTCACATCCTTGAGTGTCTACCTTGTGTATTATAAACTAGGGGATAACTGTATGCGTTTCTGTTCAATGCCTACACAAGGCTATTAGAACCACCGGATATTGCTGCATTCTAAATACCATCAAAAAATTAAATCCCAGCCTTGTCTCTGTTATGTTGTTTTGTTTTGAATTTTCCTCTGATTCATCTGAAAAGAGCATGTTTCAGAGATGTTTCTATCCTCAGTGTGTCATTTTGATCAATCCCTGCAATTGTATGATTTGCCCAGTGATCTTCCTCATTCTTCCTACTACCCTTGTCTAGTAGATGGGAGTCTCTCAAGAAACACCTGGTTGCTTCTGAAAGCTGTGAAGTCATACAGGAGGAGGTGATCTCCTTTCTGAGTCAAATTCCGCTCATATCCCAGCCTGGTGTCAGCGAGCACTGCGCATCCATTGAAGGCGCAGTCAAAGAGTTTGAGGGTTTTTTTGCCCCACACATTGGATGAGATCTCCCAAGGTCACTTTGTGACAGTTGAACATCCATGTTGCTTCAAAGCTTGGTGTGAATTGGGAACCAGACTTCCATCAATACCTTCATGTACCCAATCCATAACTGACACATAGGATAGGTGTAAGGCATAAGGAAGATTTCATTTTGCTGTTTTATCCACCAAGAAGAGGCAAGCAGCACCTCCCCTCTATAGTTCCCTTCTGTCCCTGTGTGTTGGCTTCACGCCAACTGTCCGAACCCACAGGGAAAGCCTCCCCCTCTCTTCTTCCCTCAGGGCGAAGGAAAAAAAACTACAGAAACCGAAGAACCCGAAAGCAACCGAATTGTATCAAAATATATATATTTGTATATATATTTACAGTTACATACAGCTAGAATACTATATACAATATTCGGGATCCCGAGCACAACCCCCTCCCCCGGAGGGAAAGGGAAAAGGAAAAGGGGAAAAGGGAAAAAGGAAAAGGGGAAAAACAGATATACACAATCAAAAACTAAGAACCAGCAAAACAAAGACTGGCAAAAATCAATCTCACCACGTCCCTTAGAACAACGGGATGGCCTGGCACAGCCGGCACTCCCCACTCTCCCGCGTGGCAGATCAGTAGTCACTGCAGGCCTCAGCTGATAGATAAGCAAGACCAACGCAGAGAACCACTGCTCCTGAACCTCACCGGAAGAGAAGAGAACGAGAGAGCTTCCACTCCCTTCTTATTTATACCTTTGCTTACACAAAAATCGTATGGAATACTAGGAACATGGCCTTGGTTCCTTGGTTACAACCTGGTTACCAAGGAAGGCCTAGAATCAAAACCACTACACTCTGCTTTCCCTTTCTTATTCTAAAAAGTGCACTCAGGCCTGAATTTTGGCTTCACTGAATCTTCCTTTTCACGCCACATCCAGATCTTGCTTTCCTCCATAGCGCTTCCAAAATTCTGCATTGCCTTCAGCCAGCATAGTCAAGATGTGGCCAGGCTCTCTCCCACTCACACTTTCATGCCTGCTGGCTCTTCCTTGCAGGTTTGCCCAGCGACCCTTTTGGTCTTTCTCAGATGTCTTTCAAAATTCAGCTGTTGGCACCATTTTCCAGCGCCCACTCAGTCTGAGCAAAATAACTCCCACACTGCATTTGTGAAAACATCTTTAAAGCAAACAGAGAAATATGTTAAATAATTGATTTTTTTTTCCTTCCCATGTTGATGAGGATTTGAGTGCTAGAACTTGAACAGCAGCATTGGAACATTATATCTGGAAATGTCACATCAGCAACTGAGGATTTTTGAGTGATAATGCCCTGAGCAAAGCCAGTCCAGTTCTGCAGAGCCCTAGTCATGAGCTGCTAAGCACTGGAGAATGCAACTGCCTTCTACTAAAAGAGGCAAAGAAAAGTATGGAATCACTGGGGATACGTACAAAACCAGTGTGAATGTCCATCCTCCAGCCACCTGGTGCCATCTGAGGCAGCTCTCACTTCACTCTTCTTTGCTGAGAAACTTGGAGAAAATGCACAAAATGGCTCATGGAGGAGGAGAAAATTGAGAATGGAGAAACAGCCCCTGGAGGTGGTTGCAGGCCTGACGGGATCAAGGACTGCCCTGTGACCCAGGTGAGCCCCTGGTCCTAAAGAACCATCACTGGTGTCCCCTTGCCCATTTGGTCAGTCCCAAAACCTCCCAGATTCCAAAGATTCCAAAGGAGAGAGACTGGAGCATCCCCCAGCTTCCCGCCATCTGTCAGTGGGCAGCCTGGGTACAGTGGGGTGTGGGTGGAAATCTGCAGCCTCCAACCTGCGCTTGCCACCTACGGAGTCGATGTCCCAAGTGCCAGTCCAGCAGCAGAGGGATGGGGTCCAACCCCAGGTCAACATGAGCAGAGCATGACAATCTTCACCTCATGAGGACATGAACTCTAGACGCAAGAGCATGGGATGATCCTCCTGCTCATTGTAAGGCCCACCCAAACACACTACAAAATGGTAACTCCTTCAACACAGTTGCAGAAACATGAGGAAGAGGAAAAACAGAAGATACCTTGCAAAGGCACAGCACTATCAGTCCTAAGACACAATCCAGGTACTATTTTCTACACTGCCAAGGCTATCAGTGCTTAGTACCCAAAGACTTACTCTTACATGGGGGTGGGAGTTGAACGAGATTCTTCTTCCCCTTCCTGATGCTGAGGTAACTCTCTTGGATCTTCAGTGAACCTCCCTCCCTGACGAGAAGAGAATCACCATGATGGAGCCAGAGTAAGTCAATGGGCAGACATGTCTTCACATCCTGATCAGAGCACGCTGAAGTTCAATAAACAGTTTTAATTTTAAGCGTTTTGCTTTGCATTCTGCTTTTGGCTCAGCTATTGTGTCGGTAAAGTAATTAGTGGATTACCTCACTCTTGGCTTTCAGCCTTGTGTTATCATGCTGAGCAAGTCTTTGGGAACATCTTTAGCAGGATAACTGTTTATAGCTTCACTAGAGCTGGAGCATTCTGTGGGAGATCATTTTTCCACTCTGAGACCACCTCTTACTTCTATGCTTGTTGCCGTAGAAGAAAGCTGTTATGGAGAATTCTTTGGAGGAAAAGGGAAGGAGATGACACTGGTTAGAAACAAAGAGAGAAAAGCATGAGAAGAACGGCTGTAAAAAACAAAGTAGTGCCCAGTTTCTTGTAGGAACTCGGAAGACACACAGTTATAGTCTGGCCAGAAGGAAGGTAGCATGTACATATAAAAAAATCATTAAATCATTTTAATGATGTTTACTGCTTTTTAGAACACACTGTACTGGTTTGCAAAACTTGGCTTTCCTGTCTCAGAACTCTCACTATCTCTATGTTCAAAAACAACTCTACAACCTGCCTCCTTGTGTTCTTTCAGGAAAGGCTGCCAGGCTGCTGCTGCTGTTTGCTTTGCACACTGTTGCCCAGAGGGACCTCACTCCTGGCTCCTGCCTCAGCATGATGTTGGAATTGCACCTGTGGTAGACGATAGCGTCTCACAAGCCTGCCAGAGAGGATTTTGCAATGGAGAATAACTCCTGGCTCTGGATCGCTTCACATTCTACCATAGTTTTCCTGGTTACCAGCAGTATAGCGTAACAGTCATCTTTCATTTAAACAGCAATGAGATTGTGCTGTCAAAAGCAGACAGGCATCTGTGATCAGTATAAAGTGCAGCGCTAGCCCATAAATCAGAGTTGCATACTGACCACACATGAAAGCATGCTCCAGGATCTTGACTGGCTGCCTGGCTCATGAGAGGATGGTATTTCAAGGTGTGGTTGTTAATCTATGAATCCCAAAATGCCTGGAGAGATGATATCTTCTCATGCCACGCTGCTGCAACTTTGACAGACAAGAGGATGTGAGCAAGAGGTACCTTAATACACACGTGTAAGTCTCTGGCAGGTATTTCCCAGGGAGAAGGCAGCACAGGTTAATTTTGGTGCTGACTCTACCCTTTCTCTCAGCCCACATCTGGGATATGTAGGGCACTTGCAAAACATTTATTTTTCAAGATTTGCATGTGCTGCAGATTCCCTAACTATTGTGATGGCTATTTTGCTTCCTGCAGGTTTTGATTACAAATAAGTAAAAAATAAATTTAAAAAAATGATGAGTTTATTGTGTATTAGACAGCCAGAAAAAAACAACTGAGTCATTTTGAATATACTGGCATATCCAGAATAAATCCATGGCCATCAATACTTGAGTGGAATTTGGGCTTTTCCTTGTCAGTTATACCTTTGTAACTTTATTATCAGTATGATATTGATATCCTGCCACATAGCAGGATTTGTTTGACAGTGCTCTCAGGTTTTGTAACAATGAGGTATTACACTGTACAGGCTGATGGGGAGGGAGCTGGTATAGGGGATAGTTCTCTCTTCATACCTCATGTAAAAATCATTCAAGGTAAATGTCTGTGGCACCACTGAAGCTTTAAGCATCCAAGTGATATCTAGAGCTGACATAGGCACCGCAGTTATGGATGTATATTCATGTCTCTTCCCTATACATGAGAGGGAGATGCTAAAGCTCAGCAACTCCAAATGAGAGTTGACACATTGAGCAGGGTTTCAGGCCACCAGCACTGCTGAGGAGTGGGTTGTCTCTGAAATCGCACCTTTCTTTGGGCTCAGATTTGTTGATGAGGCTGATACTCTATGAGGGCATGGAGACAGGCATCTTTCACAGTAGGGGTTACAAAACACGCCCAGGAAGCAGGTGACATAAACTCTAGACTGCCTGGGGACTTTGTACCCACAGCTCCCCCATCGTATGGCACACTGACTGTTCAGGAGAGGCAACCCAGGGTGCTGGGGCCCTGGGTAAACAAGAGGGAACCCAAGACAGCAGACCAGGAGAGAGGTGGGGTTTCTCATGAGAAGAGAGTCCAGGAGCTGCATCTTAGTCAGGATTAAAGAGCCTGTGCATAAGGAGTGCCTGGAAGCTGGATGGAGGACTGCCACAGTACTTACCATGGTGGTTCTGCTTTGCCTGCTGCAACTCTGCCTGCAGAGAGCTCTGCTGCTGGGGACAAGCCATCGGCTCCTCCTGGCACCTGCGTCACCTTGCCCATAGGTGGCTGGAGGATTCTGCCCCAGGCTGACCTTTGCTACATACACACAGCCCTGCAGACTAACTGTTACATGGCATCTCTGGAACATGGGAGACCGTACATAGGCAGTGGGGGGATTTCCAGTTCATTGCAGTAAATAAAGCCCAGTGAAACTTATTTTATCCACCAAAAGCAAGTAGGTAAGCACAAAAGGTTTATGTGAGCTCTAATAGGGTAACTGTTGAGCAAACGTGGAAACACGCTGCCAGATACAGAGAGTTTATCTGAAACATCTGCAATGAGAGCATCCCCATCCTAGGGCAAGCTGGGTCACCCTTCATGGTATTTTCACTTTTAATGAGCTGCTACTGGTGTTTTTTTACAAAGACTAGCAGTCCAATAGGTTACCTACAGCAATGGCTTGCATCTATCTATAATACTAGCTATAATGTGTGTAACACATTTAACATATCCCTAGAAGTTTATAACAGACAACAATCATCAGATAAGCTTCTATAAACTACCTGTGCCCAGAGCCCTAAAATGAAGCATGACAGGAAACTGTTCCAGCACAGCCTAACGTGGAGAGCCTATGATCAATTCAAGTCATGTTCACACTTCTCAAGTGTGTCATCTGTATTAGGGACCAGGTCTTCAGGGCTTCAGTCCTCACAAGGCAAAAGAAATGTCTAATTTTCTGAGGTTTTGAAGATTATATAAAGGGTCACCTTGGCTTCTCTGCAGAGACTGTATCCCATTATTTCTGTATCTGTTTTGAATTAAGTTTCTTGTTCTGTAGGGAGGAAACTCACACAAAGAAAAAGGTTCTGTAAAATGTCTATGCAGGGAAATACAGGTACATTTATTGATAATGTTCTTGTAGCCTTGAAAGCTTAAGGACCTAGACAAGATACGTTTTGTAGGTAGAAGTAATACTTACTTATTGCGTCAACTTCCTTGTTTTTACATCTTTTTCTGCAGTTGGAAAAGTGAATCGGTTTACAGATACATAAACCTTTCTTCAGGTCCCTGTTTTCTTTGCTTCTCTGGGGCAGGACACATGCCAGGGAGTGCTGCCAGGCACCTGGGTTCACACTGCAGTCAGCACTGCTTTTCAGCCACACCTGCTCAGCAAGCTCACAAGGAACTGTCCTTGTGTTTTAAAGAAGGATGTGGCAGAGTGTGCCCACCAAATTGCACCTTGACAGCTGAGGGCAGGTGAGCTGGGAGTCCAGGGTGATGGCTAGGGACAGGGCAGTGCCCTCCCCAACATGCCACTGTCCTACAGTGCCCAGCCAGAAGAGCAGAGCAGGGACAGAGATGATGGCCAGTTGGGCACAGCCCAGCAATGTCTGTCCCCAGCTGCATGATGCTGGTAGAAATACGACCACAGCTCCTGTTCCTGGTGCCCTGACAGCCCCTCCCCGAACTGGATTGCCCCAGCACTACAGCCTCAGTGCATGCCAGCAGGATCCAGCATTGCCCAGAGCCCAGAAGAGGGCCTTGTCTTAGCACTGTTCTGCAACATGGCAGCAATAAGTGGATCACCTATATATGCGAGTTACAGCACAGCAATAGCAGCATTTCATTTAGGTGTACAAAAAGATGTGAAAATGCTGTTCCACTTCTGAGCTTGTCATTTTTGGCAGCAGAGAGGGGTGGCCATTTAACACATTTACCATCCTGGAGAAAAGGGCCAGTTAAAAATAAGTATAAAGCGTTGTTTGAAGTACCACCACTGTGCACATGGTGTGGTTGGAGTGGCCTTAGCCCAGGCTGGGTGATACCGCAGCAGAAAGCTCAGCACCCTTCCCGAACCTCAACCAGCAT
Source organism: Oxyruncus cristatus (assembly GCA_013399855.1). NCBI lineage: Eukaryota > Metazoa > Chordata > Aves > Passeriformes > Cotingidae > Oxyruncus > Oxyruncus cristatus. The sequence goes on from VXAY01006688.1 coordinate 928,694, forward strand.
CTCCCACCCAGGATGGAGGGGCTGTGCTGAGCATGTCTGGACCCCTGTAGGCCACAGTTTCCTCATAGCCCAGGTCACAGCTGTCATAATGTGGAGATCAAAGCCGAAAAAGCTCAAGAAGTGCTTCCAATGATTTACAGATAAACCGCTCTCAAAGAGGATTCAGGGAGATGTTTGTAACTTGTATCATATGAGCGAGGAGCTGACTTGGTATGAAAAGGTTTGTCAGTGGGTGACTTCCCACCACAGTCTGCTGTCAGCTCATGAAGTGCTGAGTCTGATCATGCAGAGGTCCTTGACAGGTCTGTGCAATGTTATTTTTCAGCTCATTACTCAATGCTGCAGCTGAATCCATCAAACCAAAGGTGATTTTACTGCCTTTTGGATAAGCAAGTCAGTGTTTATTCAAAAGGCAGGCTCTTCAGTACGGTTGCTATCAGGCTTTTCACTTAGTCAGACTCAAAAATGAAATGTTTCTTTGCAGCAAAGACAGTATTTCCCCTGAGGATCTAGAGCTCAGCTCCAGGAGTTTGCTTCATTATGGTACCGCAAACAGATTCCAAGGCACGCATGTCTGTGTGTGTGTGTGTGTGTGTGTGTGCCTGTATGCCCCCACACACGGATCAAATTTTGCTTTTATCCTTCCAACACACTTGATAAACAAAATGAGTATTTAGGGAACAATTCTTCCACACTTCTTGAAAATTTCAACCTGTGTATACAGAGCAACCAGCAAGTCAAAATACCGACCTGTTCTCACCTCTTCATTACATTAAGTGTTAAGTGTTCCCTTTGCCAGGCTGTCAGAAGCAGCACCAGTAACAATCTCCTGCCTTGTGGCTGAGCTGGGGCAGACTTGTTATATTAGTTTGTAAGAAAATGCCTTGAATAGCTGATGATCTAAAAGACAAAAAGGAATGAAAGGTCCCCTATTTTCCAGATGTTCAGCTGTGGTTTAGATACACAGAAAGTAAAATTCTATCTGTGCCAAAGTCAGTGCTGAAGCCTGAGGACGACCGCAGGTTTTATCCCAGCTGCTGAAGCAAAACATTAAAAAATACTGAGGACCTGAACACTTATCTCCTTAAAAAGCTTGAAGGAAATCTGCACAGATGCAGACACTGAACATGTTTCTTGGGTCCCACATTTGTATCTTAAACCCCTGAATACTTTTTAGTTACTAACTCCCAATGCTCAAAAATATAAGGGGCAAAAAAAGAGTGGCCATGACATTGGGTTGAGCAGCAAAATGAAAAAACCTCAGTTGCTGGTTCGTTGATAAACTATTCTAAGCAAGTAACAAACGCCTGGTCTTTACAAAGGAGAGTAGTACCTCTTGCTGTGCTGTGATGAAATGTTTGCAAACCCTGTGCCATTCCAGTGCTTTTCATATCCTTGTCTATGAATCCATCACTTTCAGAGTGCTGTGGCTGGTACCTTCTCTCTCCTTTCTCCAGACGGCTGCAGGATAGATGTTTGCACGGGAGTCAGTCGTTTCGGCTTCCTTGAGAGCTGATGCAGAAGGATAGGCACTACTGAGGCAGAGTACCTCTCATCCAAAGGTTGGCAACACAAGTGAGAGGTTTGTATGACAGTGAGCTGGAAGAACATAAGGCTTAGAGTTTGAAATGAAGTAAAAGTGAAGGAGGGACAGAATGAAGATGAAGGGGAAGGACTTGACTTAGCCATGACAAGATGCACAAGGCACGAACTGGACCTCTTCCAGCTCCTGTTCTCTCCTCATGAAGAGAGCTCTATAAACTATCTCACACACACGTAATGAATGCTCCTTCATATAAGCCAGCTGCAAATGTCTTGCCTGCATTTGGACTATTTTTTGAGGGTGGCTTTAAAGGAAGGCTGTATGTGAAAGAGGACGATTGGAAAAGGTTTGACCTTTCACCAGAGTCCAGCCCCAACACAGACTGGAGCGACTGCCATTTGATGACTGTCTAATTGTTTTTAGGAGATATGATGAGACAAAACCTATCAGCAATAAAAAAAGAGAAAGGCAGAAGGGAAGGTGCTTGCCAGCTGGACTAGGGAGAGGCAGCTGTTGGTTGTAAAATGGCTGCTTTGGGTCTGGAAATACTTCAACTTGCCAAACTTGGAGAGAAATTGAAGAGTGTGCAGGGAAAATAGTCTCATACTTCAAATAATGAAGTAGGAAATACTCTCAGGTTATGATCTTCTTACAGTGTGTTTTTTGCAATTTTACATCTGAAGTATGCTGCTTAGAAGTGGAAGGGTAAAATTAAACCTTTCTCCAAAATTATTCATGGTTGCTGATTTTTTGGTTGCGTTAGCTTCAACATTGATAACACAGATAAATCCATCACAGTCCATCAAGAAGATCATTGTTTACCTCTGGCCTATCCTCAATCAATCTCTTCAGTTTATCAAACATGAGACTGGATTCCCAGTTCTAAGATCTATTACAGACTAATACCCTACCTCCTTCAAGTTTCTGTTTTAAGAAAGCTCCAGATGAGTCCAGCAGTAACAGCAACATTCTCAATTCCAACTTTGAGATAAATCTAAAAGTCACCACTAAAAACCCAAACTGCAGTTTAACCCCCCCCAAAAATCTAAAAAATCCAGTTCAAGTCCTACTGTATGACCTGTCAAAGCCCCAAATAATTCCCCAAATTAAAACAAAACAAACAAACAAACAAACAAAACCTATCAAGCTGGACAACTCCATTTTTTTTGTATGATGCTCACTGCTGGAGAAAATTTTATCGGGAATCTGTAGTATCCTAAATTCATTTTCACCCCTCAAATCCATAGTTTTTTATTGCATATGACATGCTGACTCAAGGCATCTCACTGTTCAACATAAAGCTTGCTCTGTCTTATTAGCTGAGCAGCCCACAGCGAAAGCATTTAGTGTGATGGGCACCATGTGGCACAGAAACGTCTCGAATGAACAGAAACATCAGGAGGTGCATTCTTCTGCTCAGAATGAGTCTTAACAACAGCTGTTCACAGTTTCATGACAAACTTCTTCCAGTTTTGGGCAATTATAGCACCCCTTTCCCCCCACACACACACACTTTCATGTTGTTATCTGTTGCTGTCTACTCAGAAGCTGTGAGTCATGATCTTAACACAGTTTGTCTTTAAAATATATGTTTGGTGGGAGCATGTATTAAATTAAATCCAGTGTGAACTAGTTATTTATTTTGTGGGGCAGGAGGAGGAGAAAGCACTCAAATACATCTTCTTATTTGCAGTTCTCAATCAGAGTCAACCAAATCAAAATTTGACACAAGTCAGAATGCCTGCACACCTGGGTTATAAAAGAAAACAATACCAGAAAAGTAGATAATTGCTTTTGATCTTGGACAGAAAAAAAAGTTTAAAATCTCTGTGCTATGAAATCTGAACTAAGGCTTTTGAATACCATGTATTCCAGTAGGAGAGAATTCATTGCAGAAAAGTCTCAGTAAAAAACAACTCAACCTCCACCACCATCAGCTCTTAGACTCTCTATTAATGTGCATCTAGCAAGGTCTCAACAATGAAGGCATTTTTGCTCTAAGGGCTGCTGCCTGTTACCTCTTCATAGACAAGTCAAAGTACATTTGATGACTCAGTGTAGACTTTAGTGAGAAATGTGCTGTTCATTTTTTGTGGCCCTCTATGATGTTATTAATTCTTCTGTCCTCGCATCGATTCAGAAATACAGATATGAATTTGAATTTGTGCACTGAATGTGAAAGCAACATTGTTTTCACATGGAGTACAGTTGTGGGGACATTTAAACAAGAACAGGCTGCTCTAAACAGAAAACATACTGAAAGAATCAGCCCTAAAACCAATATGAGACAGAGAAGTGTATCTTAATATAAATGGACATTGTTTATAATTTGTATGGCTAAAAAGAGAATGGAGAGCAACATCTGTGTCCTCTTTGCTAATTTTGTTTTACAAATGCACTCCAGCAGCATACACCACAAAAGGGTCTTATGGAATAAGAACTGGTGAAGATTAAAAAAAGAATAAACACTCTTCTATAATTGCAAGGTAGAAGGAAGGTAAACATCTAAGTTCTTCCCTATAATTATCCCTAAGCTTTCTGTCATTTCAACAATGCTATTTATTGCTGATATACATATTATTTACACTGAAAAAAAGATAAAGACATCAGATATATTTCACAACAATCAGTAAAGGCTGACTTGTATCCTACTAACTGTGCTTCAGAGCAGCAGTACCTCCACTTAACTGTGTGGACCCGCATGGAGGGGGTCAGTAGCTGTCCCTAAGATGGGCAAGGATCAGAATGATGTCATGGGACCACCTTACTGGGGAAAATTATGTGGCCTGATGGTAATGACTCAAGCTGCTCAGTGCTAGTTGGCATCTTAATACACTAATAAAAGCGTATGAAGAGTCTTAGTGGAGTAGATGGGAGGCTTAGCTGAGTTTCCTGTCCTTGAGATTGCTCAGCAGCAAACAGAGAGGGATGAATTTAAAACCCTGGGGGAGTAAAAGTGGCCATTGCCTCACCAGAACCTCCCCACTCCTGGCACTCAAACCAAGCACAGCCATGGCAAGAAGGGCTCAGGATTATCTTTCCTGGACGGGAGACTATCACAAAACAAGAAAAGTGAAAGCTTCAGGGGAGGATGCACTGCTGGAATCTAGTTGATTGCTCATGACCTGTTTCTGGTGCTGAGTGGCCCCCACAGAGACTGGCAGCCAGTGGCGCAGCCAGTGGCACAGCCAGTATTACACCAGTGGACTTCAGTTCCCCACTGGGATTATTCTGGCTGATCTCACTCCTTTGTGATGATGGTTTGGCACATCCACAAGGGATAGACAGAAAGGGAAAATTCAGACGAAATGGGGTGATGGCACAGTCAAGCTGCCCAGCCCCCGTATCCAGTATGCTAATCCCAATCAGACACACCTATTTCACAACTAAACAAAAGATGGCTCCCAAGCCTTCACTCAGTTCTGTGATGTTGCACGGTTCAACAATAAAACTAAACGTGAAGTCTCACACTCTCCCTGATCCTATTCTTTTCTGTCTGTGTTAACTCTAGTCTTCATTACAGTCTTAATGATCTTCCAAACCCAGAACAATTACTTAACAGCCTCTACTTTTTCCTTGTGTATCTTCTAGAAATAGGTAGCAAACATGCTCTTTTGCCCCTTTGTCCCAAACCTTCATCCTAACCCAGTACAGAGAACCTGATCTCAACCACAATGGCCAGAAGCTGGTTTGTTTATCAACACAAGCTCCAGCTTAGCCCTCTGATCCTTGGGGGACCCCATTATAAAGGTGGATCTCCTTTCTCTCACAAACCGTAGCACTTCTCCCCTACCTCAGTCACACCACTATCACACTTTAGCAGGTCCCTCCAGCCACGATGGACTCAATAAACCCACCTCTTTAGCTCTGCTGGTTCCATACCTGCCCCTGCGGACATACTGCAGAAGCAAACTAAGTCTCCAGCCACCCTGTTCTGGTAAGTCATCTAACCTTCAACCTGCAGACCCAGCCCAGCGTGAAGCCTGAGCCGGTGACCACCACTGACTCTGCCCAGTGACCTCAGCTGAGCCGCTCTCCTGAGCCGAGTGATGGATGGGCATTGCAGTCTGCATAGGAAAGTCTGCTGCACTCTGCACCACAGGGAAGTTGAGTTCCGTGCCAGCATGTGTGTGCAAGCTCCATGAGCACAGAAGGGAGATCTGAACACCATTGATCCCCCTTATTGACTTCTCTTTACAGTTATGGTATGTTAGTAATGTGCTTAACTGGAAGCCAAAGGACTTGTCCCTCTCTCTTCCCCAGTATCAACAAATAGCTCATGGCATCGAAGTTAAACAAAAGCTTTGCAATTGCTTTCCCTGTTATTGCAGTAAATCATGCTGTCACGTTGCCACAGATACAGCAGCTACCACAAACATCACTACATAGGTGCATCAGACCCGCTCCAACAGCCAGGTCTTCTGTTTTCATTCTAATGCCAGTCCTCCTTTCCCTCATCCAACCCCGTGATTTCAACTCCTCTACAACATACTGCAGTTTTTGATGAAAAAATAGAAATCAAAGTTCTATCTTTTTTAGTGGAAAGCTTTATCAGAGAGGATTAATTGTAAAAAACTACACTTTTGTTAGCTCTGAAATACCCAGGCAGAGTTGGACAACTGACTATGGAGAATTGAGACTTCAGTGATACAAATTGTTTAGTCAGATTTGAAAAAGACAGTGAAGAGCAAACAAATTAATCACAAGTTGATTTGAAATACTCTGTAAACAGCTTTGGCAGAGAAGATAAAGGGTTTTTTTCCTCAAATATTTTTGAACCTAAAGATACAGATGGGTAGTGGGTGAGATTTTTAAGAGCTGTGCTATGCTAATTTATATTCACCAAGGATTTTGGAATTCTCTGTAGCAGAATTGCAAAACATTAGAACCTTCCCCTCTGATCCTCAAGCTCCCCCTTGGACAAATATCCATTACTTTCACAGAAAACCTAGTATAACCTCAGTATTACACACTAAAATGAGCAGGTTGCTCTGCTCTAGTGTAATGAAGAGTATCTGTGGGGATAGATTTGAAATCTCACCGGTTTTCACTTGCAAGAAAGGTTTGCAGCCACATCAATATGTGTTTCATGCACTGGGTAGAAAAGACAACTAACTTTTTTTTTTTTTTTTTCCCAGGGAGCATTAACCTGAGTTTTCAGAGACTGAGTTCTTTATTATTAAAATGCCTGTCCTTTATTTAATTTATTCTGCTTTTGCTAGCCACATGGTTAAAGTTAGGAAAACAAACAGCAGATACTTTCCAGTCAGGAATGTTTACATTGCGTCTAGCTTATCTGTGCAAAGAATAATCTATGAACTCTCTCTGGCCTTTTGGATAAGCAAACGTAAACCTCATTTCCCTTTATTGTCCACTCCACATAATAACTAGCCTTTCCAAAGGGCTTCACAGAGGTTATTCCATCCAGGGTGGCTCCTGGGGATTTCCTTTAATGACTGAAGGGATCACTGTATGCATTACTGAGTAATAATATTGGAGTTGTGATGGTCTAAGGATAAAGCAGGCAAGTTTGCAGGGAGAGGTATCACCTTGTCTCAGACTAATCAATACAGCTGGAAAAAGAGAAGCCTTCAAGCGTGAGTCTTTCTTCATATCTATGAAGATAAACTGATATGCTCCACAGGTTCATGGATTCAACCACACAGTCCTGTCTCTTTTCTGTGAGCATCTATACAAATCCTCTGTGAGCTAAACCAGCTCAGTAAACTAGTAGAGGACTAATCCAGCAAAAAACAGTGGATTTTTGGGGTCGGTCAACAGTTTCATTTGGCCCCTTGCAAGGTCACTCTTGGTGCCATAGATACCAGGAGCAAGGGAGAAGAGGAAAAGAGGAAGGCTGCCCTTTCTTGTGAGCATAAGATGTATTATTGTTGCAGTCATCTGGTGGTGGTTAGGCTCTGGTTTGGACCTTTCAAAGGGCTTCTTTAACTCTGCTCACTTGAAATGCTTCAAAAAACAGGAATCGGCCTAACCATCATAAGGGTAGACTTGAGCTTTCGTTAGCAGTCAAGAGGTGGATGATGCTATTAACGTCTTTCGTTAGAGGCTTTGCAGCACTTCCCACAACCCCTGCTCTTTTTGGCAGGTAGGCACTTAGACTGTGGCTTTCTCAAGGCACTCACGTAGCTGGTGCCAACATGAGGCTGAGTAAGACTCCTTGTTACTGATCATGCCTTTATCTCTGTAAAGACACAAAAGATTAAATAGCTTGAGCATCATATGCTTGCTAAAAGGGCCTCTTCCCTAGCACATCGCAGTTATTGAAAGTGCTCTCACTAATTTCTGTGAGATTTGGATCTGGTCACATACAAGTTGGCAATTCCAAGGGTGCTGAGAAATCTTGTCCTGCTGTAGAGATTATAGGATCTAAAAGGCAAGGTAAAGCTACCAAGTCTAAGCTGCAAGTTAAAACATTGCAAAGGGCTTTATTTATTATTTATTTATTATAAATTGTGGTATAAATCTTCATTGGAATAATTAGATAATTTGTTTTAAGGAGATGTACAGTTCTGATACAAAAAATACAAAAATGAAGAATTGCCACACTTATTCACATTCAGTTAGTGACCCAAACTGCACAAAATTATACATAAATTTTTTCTTAAATTCATGCAAACAAGTAATGTTTTGAGAAAGCCAGTTTGTAACCATGTGCTTTAAAAAAGAAATACCTTTGAAGGAAATACAGTTATGAGATAAGAGACTCAGAGCCCATGGTTAGTTCTAAAGGCTCCTGTTTTATTCAATCCATAAAACCCCACCATGTTTTATGGTCTCCCACGTGAACACAACATGCACATGAACTGACTGGACTGAAGTTCTTGACTGTGTTATGAACACAAAATGCCTCACCCTTACCTCATTTTTTGGCTGCTTTCACCTGCTGCAAACTTCATGGTGGTTCCTTTAAAGCTGCTCTGTTCCAGTGACTCACATGGAAATTATGGGTTTTCATGCCTAATGTTCTGTTATGAAAGAGAGAAAAATAAAGATGCTTCACTTTTTCTCATTTAAGTAAATTTACACAGCTACTATCAGCAGTTGAGATTGTTTTTCAGTAAAGGCACGACTCCAGGGCTTTACCTTCATCTTTCTCTGTCAGAAACCTTCCAGAAAAATCTCTTCCTTATGAAACCTTTTTTGTTCACTCGGGTTTCCAATGTGAGCTTTGTACTACAGCAAGACAGGCTGCTGTCTTCCAGGGCAAGAAGAAGCTATGGAGATGTTCAGGAAGAAGTAGCAGCAGCCCGAGTTTCTCATGTAGCCTGTGAATGGATCAGCCACGTGGCCTGTTACAGAGCTCAGCTCTGTGTGGTGGCTCTTGTGTCAGTGTAATCAGACCAGACTGACCCATCAATCACAGATGTTGCGTGTCCCCATGCTACAGGACACCTACCAAATCTTAGTCCTAGTGGAAGATCAAAAGCTGCCACTACAATGGCCATAGTGAAGCAGCAGGAGAAATGAATGGCAGGATCAATATGCTGTGTCCCTCCAAAGGCAGGGGTATGTTACATAAAAATCAGGCCAGCCCTATGAAGTGAACAATGCCTCACACTGTAAAGGAAGGCAACTCTTCTCCACCCAGTCAATGCCAATCTGGGCTGAAAGAAAATTCCTGATCTCAGATCATAATATTGGACAAGTAGCAAAAACAGGCTTTTGACATACAGCAAAATACCTGCCCTGAAACACAGCACCAAACCATCACCAACCTCCAGGGAAGGGAAACCCCGCTCCCTACTCTTCCTGGAGACATATTAAATACTAAGAAGAGAAAAGATGCTCTCTGGAGGGCTTGCTCTACCATGAGGGAAATCTTCACCATAGTTGGCAACAAGCGGGAAGGAACCTTCAGATGCCCAGAGGTGAACCAAGTCAATCAGGGATGCAGATTGGTTACCCCACCTTGGTCCCAACTCATTAGCATACTCAGTTTTTCAGACCTTTCAGATTTCATTCTGATCCAACCTGGGAAGCCAAACCGTCATGTCTTGGGGAAGGTCTGTGTAGGGTCAGTGTTTTGGAGAGAGATCATAGCAGAAGTGTGCTCTGTGTCTCCTAAATAAAAGTACACACTTTTCCAGCTTCAGTGAATCACTGCACCAATCTCTCGTACGGACCTCCCCAGCACTCCTAAATCTGAACACAATATGGAGAAGGCTGAATGTCACCTCAGAAGACCTCTTGGAATTAGCACTCTTGTATCAGAGAATTTAAAAAATACTTTTTCCTAGCTTTAATGCCAAATTCTGTACCTTTGCTGAAAGATACAATTTAAGCTCTTCTTGAACACCTTTTTCATTATTTCTGTGACTGAAAGCCGCTTAGTTACCTCTGTTGCAAGACCTTTTGTACCTAATTTCCCCACATTTTCTATAAAAATATAATTTAAAGAACTATAGGGAAAAGTGATGCTTCCTCAGTAATAAAATACAGAAATCCAGTGATTTATTTCTTGTCCACAGGTTCCCTTTATGGTCTGCAGGCACTCATAACACCAAGAGAGTTATTGCATTTCCTTCCATAAACATGCTACCAAGTACTGCCACCATTCCTATCACATCACCACATATTGCTCTAGGCAACCACCACCACAGAAAAGTATCTACTGGGATTTGGAGTCTGTCATAATTATAAAATTACTTCTTTTTTTCTCCTGCATTTGAGGTTTGCACTTGCTTGCCTTAGTTGGCGTGCCCAGGGGATTCCCGTTTCCATTTCTTAATCTGGGGAGGATAATATTCTCAGTGAAACTGCACTACTTTCCTTCTATTGATTTCTTTCCCATGCACTGGGGAACATAATCTTAGGATGAGCATTTTGCATATGCCATTCACTTCGAGCATTGGTTGTTGGAGCAAAGATCAACAGTGGCCAAAATACCTCTGTTCCTCCGCAGAGCACTGAAACGTAGTCTGAGATAGAGTAATGGTCCCAAGAACAGCCGTGACATGAGGTTCTTCACGGGGCCACAACTAATTCTGACTTCTCCCGTGTCCCAGGACAGTGGCAAGTAGCAGCCAGTCCGGACCAAAATAAATCAGTTACCCATTCTTTATCATCGCTTTGTTCTGTGGGCTGATTCATGGGAACAAGGGAGGAAGCATTGCCAAGGCTGATCATATGGAAGCAAATTTAGCAGGAACAGTGCTCAAATCAGGATCCAGCTGCTTGTTGAGAGCACAACACCCCCCCCAACTCAGCCCCACAGGTAACCCATGCAAAGATAAAAAGGGAAATCTCATCTCACTTTATTCCCCCCTGTAAGTGAGCAGATAAATTTCATTTTTCTCTTTTCCTGAAGTCCCTTCTGATTGAAATACATTTAAAAATCTTTGCTGGAACAAAATCTGCCCCTTAATTCAGCTTGGACTGCAAACTTCTAAATAACATTATTTGGATTCTCCTTGGTTATGCCGGTTTGGCACTGGTTGTATTGGAGTGATGTCAATCAAAGAGGAAAAGTCATCTCACTTCCTTTATTATTGCTCCATACATGATTCCCTTTTTTCCCAGTTTATCCATTTGCAATAGTGAAGAGATCTTTCACAGGACTACTAGGTAGCATAACTAAGTTACACAGCTATTCATCACTTAAATGTCCTTGCTATGAAATTTCATGCACAAAAGAGAAGGCATAGCAAAAGCTCATTTGGAAAAGAAAATATTCCATATTGGTATATTCATTAATGACTGTCTAATAGTCAAATTCTTTGCATATTATTGTTGTAATTTTTCCCATCAAGACACAGAAATTGCTTGGCAAAGCAGTCATCAAAGCACATAAGCATATGTCCTGAATAGATGCTTTAAGTTAGTCATATGGTCAAGTACTTTGCTGAACTGGGAGCTCTACATTATCCAGTGGCTGCTGCCAGAATTCCAGCCCGCTAAAAAGCACAGACTAACAGACAAGGAAGTGTAAGGTTGAAAAACGAAAAGCAAACTTGAAATTATATGATGACTACCTCTGCTTCAGATAATACATGATCTTAGTGACATAATGAAGTATGAATTAAAATAAAAAATAAAAATATTTTTTATTAGTCAAGACCTATCCACATCCTTGTCCTCAGCCCATTATTGTGGAAGGATATCCGTGAAAAACAGGCAGAGGCCACATGGATAGAAAGAGTGTAGGGACAGGCAAAGGTGATTTTTAGGAGATGAGGACAAATGACAAAGCTGATGCCACTGGCAAAACATAAAGGATTGCTGCTATAAAAAGATGAGAGGCATGAATGAAGCAGAAGTACAATACTGGAAGAAAGAGAAGCTTTAAATGACACAGAGTGAAACAGTAAAGACCTACATGCAAGACTTCTGATTCGACCTGCTATAAGCGTGGTTTGACATAAGCATGCTATCTCAAGATAACAGAGTGATAAGGCACTGATCAGAAGATTCTTCTGCACTTTCTGATAGGGAGTGTCAGAAAGAACTTAGCTCTAAAATAGCTTCTAATGCCAATGTAACTTCCAAGAAAATAAACATTGTTTACCACACAAAGTTCAGGGTGTGCAGGTTTGTAGTGGAAGTCAACTTTTTGTTAGCATGCAAACAAAGAATTCTGTAAATATCAGCAGCTAATCATGCTATTTTACAGTAACAAAATTCCTGCTATTATGGCTCCCCTGACAGAGATGCATTATGAGGAAGAAATAAATTTGAGACAAATTATCATCCCCAAAAAACATAACAAGAGAGGACTGCTTTTGTTCAAATGTATTTTCCCCTTTGGGATACATGAGCTATTAATCATCATTGCACATGGAAGTGACTTCTTCAACTCCAAGAAATGAAGACTAAAGTTAAAACAAGGTGGGCCAAGACTTTTATCCTAAAGACAGGAATCAAACAGGAAGGTGTCTCCTCTGCCTTAACATAGTCTTTCTGTATTTAAGCAGGTATAAATGAGATCAGAAGATGATAACTTTTCAAATACCTACAGGAAAAACACTTAAACAGTAAAACACCATTTCTACACAGTTTCAGTAAGTCCATTGCGCTGGTAATTTACTGACTAATTGCAAAATCTATTATCTTGGAGATGAAAAGATTTTTGAAGATTTAAGATCAGATTTCAAGTTCAAGAAAAGCAGGAAATGAAAAAGAACAATAAACTAAATACTGGAAAACACATGCATGACTCAAAGTCCTACAATAGAAGCTGCTGTAACTTCCATACACGTTAGTATGATTAAAAACAATTACACAATATGCTCTGTATCGAATGTGAATTAGAAAATTTCAGAGAACTATTGAAAATGAAAAGGTCAAAGAAGCATGAACCTTGCTTTGCCAAAACTAAACAGCAAATGACTAGGAGGCCAGAGCAGCAATGCTTACCAGGCAAGACACAACACCTGGACAAAGCTTAGGAGGTCACCACCTTCAAAAGTCAACCATTAAAACTGCCAGGTGTACAAAACATCTGAGGCACTGAAATGTCTAAGGCAACTTATTCAGCAGCATACAGCTAAAGAACGAGGGGGACAACAACCCAGAAAAATGTGGAGAGCAAACTATTGTGTTAGATATGAAGGAGCTTCTAAATATTGTTACAGGGACATGGCTGTCTGAGCGACCGGTGGTTACATAGTGAGACAAAACAATAATTCTCACTGGGTAAAATAAGCCTCTGCAGGAAAGGCCAGTTTTGAAGACTCAAGTGGGATATAGATAATGCAAAAACCTTATGATGACTCCTCTCAATGGACCCTTTCTAGAACGAGAAATAGAATATTCGGGGCAAGAAAAATAGGGCTAAGTTAATTGTGACTTGTTTTTCAAATAAGCTTCTGGGCCAAAGGCTGGCATTGGACTTGATGATCCTTGTGGGTCCTTTCCAACTCAGGAGATTCTATGATTTTAGATTTCATGCACATTTTCGTAACTTTTGGATTATTTCCCCCGTCTTTTATCTCACTCTCTGAAACGAAAATAGTCTTCAGTTTTCAAAACAGTATTTCAGAGCTTTAAGTGCACAGAAGGCATAGAAACATGCAAATCCTTGGCTTACCTGGGGAAAAGAGGGTCCTGAGAGTAGTCAGTGAAATGCTGGAAACTATGAGCTATTAGTTGGTGTAGACAGACATAATGTAAACTGACAGCACAAACTCAAAATTAATAGCCAAGCAAAATGAACTCTGCACACTTGTATGTACAAGAAAATGCTAAGTGACTGCTTTGCAAAGTATGGTAAAATTTGTTGCAATGGAGAAAAGCAAATGATAAACACTTTAAAGGAAAGAAAAGTTATGAGATGAACTTGTTGGTGCCTCCATTTTCTTCTGATCTTGTTGACCTGCTTCTAGCCGTGTACACATTTTATGTACACAGCTTATGTACACAGCTTACCCCCTGTAATATATCACTGCATTAACTTAAGTAATGCAAGTGCTTTGGAATGAGAAAATCAAGGTTGATAGCAGACCAGTTGTGTAGTACTGATAAGCAAGTGGAGGTTGCATACCAGCTAATTCAAGAAGATCTCGGGGATCTGGCACAAAGAAAGTACGTCTGATTTTGAATGAAGCAGGACATGAAGCAGATTCCACAAACTCTCTTACTTACATCACTACCAGAGGGAGACAAATTTCAGACAGAACCCACGTTTACACATACACAGATAATAAAAACAGGAAAGATCTTCTGCACATGCAAATCTTACCTCTATGTAATAGACTCCAGGGCATGACATCAGTCATCCTTGGAGTAAACTCTAATCATTCAGGGCTATAATTAGACAAGAAGGCAAAGGTGCACCCACTATGCTTTTTATGAAAATCAAACCGAATCTCTCAAACACTCAGATCAACAGGAGGCAGGGTGGGAGGCAGTGGGAAGGGAAGAAATGAGACTGTAGGGTAGAGATGCACTGAGAAATACGTGTACAGGAAAAGAGAATGGGGGACCCTCACTACCCCTCACTCCTATGTAGTCATGGACATGTGCTGGAAAGCATAAGATTCTTTCTGCTTCTCATCTTCTTTCTACCCCAGCCCCTTTGTAACCATCTGATGCCTCCCCCTGCCATAATCCCACCTCCATAGGGCCGTACACCTACTATCTTGTTCTCAGAGGCTTCTTGGAAACACCTCCTCCCACATGAACCATGGGCGAGGAGGGGACAGGCATCCTCCTCTTACTCTTCACAATAAACAGGAGAAAACTAGAAGGAAAAGAAGAACATAAAAAAAGTGCAAGCATCTCTAGTCTAAACAGACAAAGGGAACATGGGAAGAATCTGTAAAAGGGAAACTAAAAGGAGAGGTAAAGTTCAGAGAAGGTTGGCAGAAGAACCAGAAGACCAATCCATCTCTCCTAAAACTGATGCAGTATCAGGCTCAAATCTTCCTTGCATCACTTTAGATTGAATACAAGGAAATATAGTATGTGTCTAATAACCAGTATTCAGCAGATAGTTCAGCCATGTTTTAAAAGCCTCTGTAATTTCCTATTTTTATCAGATTTTCTACCTCTAATGTCAAATATTTACTGAGATCTACTCCTTTTCCTTGCTATGCTTCTTTGTCCATGTATCTACCATGTCTAAGAATCTGCATTTTACTAAAATATCTGTATTTACTGGATTTTTTTCCAATATCATCTGTTCTCTTTATCTTATCCTTGTCTTTTTCTAGTCTCATTATGTGAAAGCAGAAACAAAATTACTGTCCACAGACAAACTGAAGTGCAATTCATGAATACAAACTGAGAGAAGGATAAGCAGAAACCCCCTCTGCTGTCATGCATGACATTCATTCCTCCCTTAATTAGTGCCTCTTATTCCCTTGGTATTGCTTTGTCCATTGATAATTTCTCAAAACAACTCATTATTTTAGCTAACTGATTATATTCTTTCTTTATAAAAGGCATTTACTATTCACCATTTTAAGAATTATTTCTACAGCCTCAGTTTAGAGACAAGATGTTTTGCTCTTGTTCTTTGTGAAAGGCTTGTATTTTGATCAAGTCACAACATAATTACAGTATTTTACGTAAATATCAACATTAAATCTGGATCTTATCCACAATATTCTCCATTTAGCTAGCTAAGTGCTTCTGTGTTTCCCATTACTTTCGTGTTTGACCATCTCATGTTGCTTAATGTATTTTCATAGGGCCCAGCTATTGGCCTGGATAGAGAACTGAAGCAAGGATGGAAAGTTTGGGGCACGGCTTCACCAAAAGAATAAACAGATCCAGATCTGCACCAGTGATGTGGAGGCTGGGTTTGTCTGCCCACATGCCCAGCCCAGCACATGTTCTCAGGTTCCTTGTGCAGGCGCCGGCTCTGACACGGCAGTGCCGTCAGCCGGGCTCATCAGGCAGAATTACAGCTGCTTTTCTCTGGGCATCAGGGCTGTGTACTTCTGCCTGATAAAACCTTTGGCTGCATAAAACATGGATGGGGTTTTCAGCAAACAGATATACTGAAAGGTGTCCCCCCCTGCCCATGGCAGGGGACTGGAATTAGGTGATCTTTAAGGTCCTCTTCCAACCCAAGCCATTCTCTGACTCTATGAAAACACATTCTAAGATGAGGCCTTTGTGAAGTGGTTGTAATTTGACAAGGAGTAATTTTTTTTTCCATAGAATTTAATTCAACCTGCAAGATGCGGCACGCAGTAATACTCCTCCTCTAGAACTGTGCAGGGTGCTCTCCTGAGGAAGCCTGCCAACTCATTTTAGATATTGGCAACAAGCTGGACCTTTCTCACAATACCAGGACTCAGATCAAACAGGAAGAGCAAGCAGCAATAGACTTCCTCTT
The DNA here is from genome assembly GCA_013399855.1 of Oxyruncus cristatus. Classification (NCBI taxonomy): domain Eukaryota; kingdom Metazoa; phylum Chordata; class Aves; order Passeriformes; family Cotingidae; genus Oxyruncus; species Oxyruncus cristatus. The sequence goes on from VXAY01006688.1 coordinate 945,040, forward strand.
TGTCTTGAACAGGTGCTATAAATCCTTAATCAAGTTACTAAGCCTCTTTGCACTCTTTGACAAAACCAATTGTGGACTTCACTATTTATTCTGTTGCCAGAAGTGGGAAAGAGGAGCAAGATTACACAGCAGTGATTTCATGATGTTCTCTCAGGATACCCCAGGACAGCAGTTCTGATTGCGTAGCTGGCATGTTGGCCTTCTGCAATCTCATCCCTACAGGAATGGCAGTGGAAGAGTTTATGCAGCAGCATAGGCTCTGAGGAATAGATCAACTGTTATAAAATGGCACAGTTTGGAAGAATAGGGAAATTATAAAAAAAGTAATTTAGGGTGAAAGAAAGTTCTTTTACAAAGCTTCATGCTATCAAACTGTGAGGGAGAAAAGATCCTTAAATACTTAAGATGGTCTGCAGCCTGACATTTTTCACTACTCCAGGATTTCCAGATGGTTTTGATTAAGGAAAGAGTACCTTGGCTATCAGTACCTGGTTCCTCTTCTGGGATCCGGTCTTGGCTAGAAGTAAGACAACCTTCTAAGACGTGTTTTCCCTTCGCAAATACAACTAACTTTTTTTAGAAGACTAACATCATCCCCATTTCATCCCTGTTTCATGATAAAACTGCCCACTTCTAAGTGTTATTTGGAATCCTGGGAAGCCATCTGTTCAGGAGACGTAGGCTTCCTGAAGTACACCAACCTGGCATTTAACTTCATCCCAGACTCACAGACAAGATCACAATAGACAACCAATTTTGGTTCCAGCTGGTGATGAGAGGGGAAAGGTAAGTACACCTTTGAATATTCCATGATTTTGATAAGTATTAACCTAGCAATAGCATGAAGGATCATGAAGGGCTTTATTAAAAATAAAGGGGAAGTAAAAGAGTTATTAAATTGTTTAGAATATTCCTGTGATGTTATTTCAACTCTAACAATAATAAATTTGTCATTTTTTTTTTCATACTAGCATGTTTTCATTTACTTGGCAAAACTGATGACCAAAAAATGTATCAAAATGTCACTGTATCACATGAGAACACTTACAACAATGGTTCAGTTAAATTATCTTCTCTGGCCTCCTTGGAGATAAATTGGGATTACTGGGCTCTAATCTTGTCAAAAAGAGCCTTTTGCAGAATACCATAAGGCTAAAAACATAATGAGCTTTACTGAAGTTCAGCAGAAGGTGTATGTTTGTATGCAGTGACTAAGCATATGCAAGTAGGAGGCAATTACAGATGGCTGGAAATATGCTACTACTGCAAAACACATATGATGTTTTGTATCCCAGAGCAGAAAGCAGAAATGCTCTAAAGTACCAAGCTTGGCTACTAGCTAATACAGTGATGCCGAATTTGTGTTATTTAGGGCCGCAGCATCACACACAGCACCTGCAGATCAGCAACAAAAGGTTGCTCACTTCTGCGTCAAATTGAAAGCAAGTTAATGCAATCATGGAGAATATGCAGAGATAAGAGGAATGTACCAAGTGGAAAACAATATGATACATCCAGTAAAAGCTCTTTTGAGAGCTTTTTCTCATTTACAATGAGTAAATTGTGACACAGTCATGCTTAGGGCATATAGGAAACAAAATCTTTTAACTACATGAGTCACAGAGGTTAGCCTGCCTTCTCTCCTCCATTTGGGGTTCTCTTATCTACTTTTTTGCTATCCTGCTGTTCTGAGATTGTTGTGGACTACTGCTGATTGTAAAATATTAACTTGAGGGGTATTAATTCTCTTAGATATACTTTACACGTGTATTTGTGACTTTACCTAAGCAGTCACTGCTACACTGAGATAGCAGCCCTCACGACACCAATTTGAATCTTAACTGGGGAGGTGTCCTGGAGAGGCTTAACAAGGAACGGCTTTGGAGGTGTTGAGTGTGGATCATCATTACTGTGAGGTCTGTTGGAGAGGTCAGGGACATAAACAGGTCACAGTCATTTCCCGCCTACGGGAAGGAACAGAGACCTGGCATTGGATGACAGGTTTGTATTTGGAAAAGAGATGTTTACAAAACAAACCCAAAAAACCAACTTTGAAACCAAACCACAAACCACTCCCTATTCCACCCATTTAGGCTTCAAACCAAAGAACGATCCTACTGATGTCTACCAGCTGACCTGAGGTGGGCTGACTGGAAAGAGACACCCCGATTTTAAGAGAAAACAAGTCTATAAAAGCATAGAATGCATGACTAGGACCCATGCTACTGATCCCACCAGTTTTCCACTAGGTGAGAGAAAAGACAGGTAAACAGGCATTTTATATAGATATAAAAATATATTTATATTATACATAATATTACTATTATACAATAAATAATATTGTATATTATAGTACATTATATATAATTATGTTTTATATAAATTATATGTATAATTTATATGAATTAGAGCTACTCATTACTTTCTTCTTTGTTTTTTCCCCTCTAATGTCTGTTCAGCAACCTTATTGCAGGGTCAGCAGGGCATAGAATTCTGCCTTTAAGTCTTAAAATTGCATCAATGAGTGCAATTGCATTTTGAGAGACTGGAAAAAAGAAAAGAAGCAAGGATTTCCTGCTTGAATACAGGAGGTAATATGCATTAGTATACCCTGGCCAGAATTTGCACATGCAGCAAAGCTCTATGAAATAAGTCAAACTGAGGCCTCTTTTGCTAGGAGCATTCATATTTCCTCTGTTAGGAAGTTAAGCCCCATATACAGTGATGCAAAACAGGCTCATCCAGAGGACAAAAATGAGAATTCATTTTTTCACTCTAAGTTGTTCACTGAGGACTTGACAGGAAACCTAGACTGACTGTCCTTGTAGGCAGTGTGAATGGCCCTAAGAATGTGCTAGAGATGTTTAATCTATTCTGGTGGAATTGGTCATTGCAAACATCTCAACTTGATCTTAAACAAGGTAACCAAGGCGTAGCTTGAACAAGTTCTGCTCTCTCCCTTAGGGGTCTACCATGTGCATTGCCTCTTCCTTCTCCAATGAGCCTCATCTATTTGCTTCCTCGAAGTTTCCATCTTCAGACTGTCTATCAGTAAAGGTCGCTGTCAGGGACTGAGAGAGAAAATCCTCACCAGGATAAGTACCCAGCAATTCTAACTCCCTCTCCCACGCTTAAGAAAACAGAGCTCTTATTGAAGCAGTATTTCAAATTTTCTGGGTTTTGCAGTACTGTCAATCATTAAGACCTATACTCCACTAGGAAGTGAAATGTGGTGGCTTGATGTGCACAACCCCTGCTGGCCTCTTGGAGAACGACTGTAGGTGGACGTGGGCTGGACCTCAGCTGTTCCAGTGGGTGGAATGAACTGGAGAGTAGGGTCACTCCAGGGAGGGTCAGAAGAGCTTTTTCACTAGCTCCAGCACCCAAAACTGGGAATTTTTACTGTTGGTAAAAAATATCACTAGAACAACAGGTGGAAGTGTATTTACATTAAGAAGCTGATGGTCCCTATTATTATTTTTCAGATACACGATGACTAACCAATTGACAACTGTAAGAACAAATCTTACCACAAAGAGGAAAAGTCGATGCTAATTAGCAGTGGAGTAGTTTAATTGAATAAAATGCTAGGAGAATCTCTGAATGCACTTATCCTTGAAGGCAGAGCCACAGCCTTTGAATTCTAAGACAATGAATGTATTAACAAAGAAAGAACCATCATGGAAGTTGTGATAAAATTGATTGACTTTTTCCAGAAAAGACAACGAAGATTACAAAGTTAGCAAGACTTAAGAAAGAGAAATTAGGCTACAGAAAGCTTCCAATGGGGTTAAAAAGAAAATTTATCTGTCAAGACGTTGTTTTCCATTAACTAAAAAAAAATTCTTTCATGTTCTACCAAGTAGCAGAGATTTTTTTAGACTACATGAATTACTAGTTTTATAAGCTCTGATGCTATTTTTGTAAATAATATATCAATATCTGTGTTCCTAATTATAGTCCAAGAATGAAAAGCATTGTTTTTTTCTGTTTTGTAAAACATACTCATATTTTGATAAAGCCTGTTTATCAGCCTGATACCAATCTTGACAGTAGAACCAAGTTTATGAGTGCACTCTGAATCACTACAAAATTCCTATTTATTGCTTTTCAAAAGTATCTCAATTACTTATCTTTTTTTCCCCCCTCCCCACTATCACCTAGTTTACTCAACCTAAACGTTGACTATGACAGCATTATGAATGGATTAAGATGACATCTGATTCCTGTATGCCTCACAAACAATGTTCTGTGAACTGTTGCAAGGATACTTTTCAGACAAAAAAATCCATCTGTCCACATGACAGCAACAAAATATAGGGGAGATTATATTCCTTATTCAACTGCAGTGCTCTGTTCTCCTGACACAAAGAAAGATGTGAAGAACTACATTGTACTTTGAGTTTCATTTTTTAACTGAATTAATAAACTAAAAATTTATCTTATATAAATATTGTACATAAATACTTAATAAATCCCAACACTTTCAAAATACTGCTTTTCTGGCTCTTGACTTACAATTTTGATACACATCCGAAACCTCTTTTAAGAAAACAGAAGTTGTTTTAAAAGTACAGCACTTGGGCCTTTACTGAAAATGGGATACTGGATGTCATATAAAACTCTACTTCAACCATAGCCATTTGACAAAAGGGAAGACATATCTATGGATAAAGGGAAAACACAACACTACAAATGTTCTTGAAGTCCTACATGCTTCAGACCAAACTTATTTAGAATGCTGTCACTAAACATAAAACAAAATAATGCAAAAGGGCTTTAAAGATCTGGCTAGCAAGATAAGTACTCTTGGGAACTTTGCTATTTTCAAACAGACTTGTTCCTGATTGTGCATAGTAAAAGAATTATATCATGCTTGCAACAGATTAACAGGAAAGAAATAGATGGGAAGTTACTCCTGCTTACTCCCCACTCTGCTTACTTAAAATTTGCTACCAAACCCAGCTTTTAGAGATGCTTCTTCATGCAAAATTATTTATTTTACAAGCTCAGCAAACTATCTCTTTTGATATGTAACAATCATTCACACAGTCTGAAGTGTTTCCCTAAAGCAGCACATTGCCTAACAGGTGAATTGCTATTATAAAAAATGTTGGGGTTTTCTTTTAGTTCCATCAAAATGAACTGAACACAGTGAGGGAAAAACTGAACACATCAAAACATTGCTTACCTAATTCTTTGTAACAAAATACTGCACTTTAATAGATGAAGGAAAAAAATTATTGTCTTGTTTAGGTTCTACAGTTACAGGACAACTGAGGTTGGAAGTGGCTGCTGGAGGTCATCTGATGCAATCCCCACTTCTCATGCAGGGCCATCTGGGGCCAGTTGCCCAGGACCATGTCTTTTGAACTTTTGACTATCTCCAAGGATGGAGACTCTACCACCAACCTGGGCAACCTGTGCCAGTGCACAGTCATCCTTAAAAGAAGTGTTTCCAGTTGATCAGAGGGAAACTCCTGTGTTTCAGTTTGTGCCCATTGCCCCTGGTTCTGGCACTGAACACCACTGAAAAGAGTCTGGATCTGTCCTTTTTGCACCTCCCTTCAGGTATTTATAGACGTTGGTGAGACCCCTCCAAGTGTTCTCTTCTCCCAGCTGAACAGTCCCAGTTCTCTCAGACTTCCCACACAGGAGAGATGTTCCAGTCCCCTCATCATCCCTGTGGCACTCCATTGGACTCCATCCAGTATGTCCATGACTTTCTTGCACTAAGGAGCTGACTGGTCCATAGTTCCCTGTGTCTTCCTCCTTAAGATTGCTTACAGAATATAGAAATACAATACACAACATGGCTATGGAGTATAGAAATGAAAACACTTTTCCCTTCTACCACAATTATATCTTTTTGAATCCAAGGCTTATTAAAAACAGCCTGGACTTTTTAAATGTTGATGAGAATTCTCACTACGAAGTCACAAGATTTCAAATACATCTACTGACAAAATCAGACAGGGAAAAGTCTGAATTAGAAGTACATCAGACTCAAAGAAAGCAGAACACTAAGTCTTAAGCCTTACTGTTCCAAGTCAAAAGAATAATCTTCTCACCTTTGTATTGTTATCTAGACTATGAAGAAATCAGTTACATTTAATAATTGTTTCTGAGGTACAGATGAAAAGTCAGCCAACTGATGCTACAAATTTATTACACATCTATGGTGACTGAATAAAACTTTAACTTATTCATAGCAACTCCTTCAAAGGGAAAAGATAGTCTCCACACTATCTGGGGAGTCCTGGAGTCTACTTTGAATTCTACTATTGCATTTTGTGTGGCAGCATTTAAGCTGCAATGTTCCATGGATAAGCCTACTGACTTGTAAAATGGGGATTTTTCTTTCTTAAGCTAAAGCAATCAGAGAAAACACAATACAGTTCCCCTTTTTTTCTATATTTAACTGTATTAAATGTGCTTAATACCACTGTTGGTGTTGGAAGTAGATGCACTTTAAGGTCCCTTCCAACCCAGATCACCCTGTGATTCTATGATCCTATGCCAAAATTTCCAAAACAAATTTCCAATTTTCTAAAATGTATTACGAAGTACTATATTTCAGTATTTAGGATATTCTCATTTTAGCATCAGTGTTGTATTTGAACAGGAACAGCTATGCACTGTGGGTGCTGGCTGATGCGCAGAAAGCACACACAACCATATACTGTGAGGTTTAAGCAGCATCTAGTGGCTAGCCTTATGTAGGCAGCCATCCTCCTGTTTAGCTTTATTTTCTTTTACTATATTTAGCATTCAGGAGGGGAAGAGGTGCACTCCATCCGTTTCGGTAAACATGATCCAAAGGTGTGTTCGCTTTTAAAAATCTTTACATATCACTACATTTAAGGCAAAATGAGAGAAAAAAAGCATTGTAGACTACTGATCACACCCTAAAAACTGGACTGTATTTATCACAGGAGAAAGACTGAACTATCTTCAACCAAAGAATGCAGAAATTAAGTTTCAAATTCATCTTGCACAGGAATTTGTTTTTTATGCAAAATAGTATCATGCCATTCCAGTAAGAGGAGGTATTGAGTGCTCACTCCACTCTCGCAGATATTATAAGACAGTTGGAGGATGTCTTGAGCACAGTGATCATGAAATTTACCTCAGCAATGGAGAAGTCACTAGAGCAGATCATTATGTGTCCTATCAGATAGCACATGCTGGACAACCAGGGGATCAGGCCCAGCCAGCATGGGTTTATGAAAGGCAGGTCCTACTTGACCAACATGATCTCCTTCTATGACAAGGTGACCCACTTCGTAGATAAAGGAAAAGCTGTGGATGTTGTCTACCTGGACTTAAATAAAGCCTTTGACACTGTTTTCCACAGCATTCACCTGGAAAAACTAGCTGTTCATGGTGTGGACAGGTGCACTCTTTGCTGGATCAGGTCCAGAGTGTGGTGGTGAACAGAGTTACATCCAGCTGGCAGCTGTTCACAAGGGATGTTCTCCAGGGCTCAGTACTGGGGCCAGTTCTGTTTAATATCTTTATCCATGATCTAGGAGAGGGAATCGAGTGCACCCTCAGTCAGTTTGCAGATGACATCAAGTTGGGTGGGAGTGTTGATCTGCTGGAGGGCGGGAAGGCTGGATTGATGGGCTGGTATGAGGTGCAACAAGGCAAAGCACCAAGGGTCACAGCAGAAAAGAACCTGGATGTGTTGGTCAACAGCAGCTGAACATGAGCCAGCAGTGTGCCCAGGTGGCCAAGAAGGCCAGTGGCATCCTGGCCTGAATCAGCAATAGTGTGGCCAGCAGGACCAGGGCAGTGATTGTCCTTCTGTACTTGGCACTGGCAACGCCCTATCTCAAATCCTGTATCCAGTTTTGGACCCCTCACTCCAAGAAAGGCCTTGAGATGCTGTAACGTGGAAGGGCAATGGAGCTGTTGAAGGGTTTGGAACATTAAGAGGAGTAGCTGAGGGAGCTGGAGATGTTTAGGCTGGAGAAAAGGAGGATCAGGGAAGCAATATTGCTCTCTACAACTACCTGAATGGAGGTTGTAGCCAGGTTGAGGTCAGCCTCTTCTGCCAAATAACAAGCAATAGGATGAGATTTGCACTGGGGAGGTTTATATCGGATATTAGGAAATATTTCTTCTTGGAAAGGGTTGTCAAGCATTGGAACAGGCTGCCCAGGGAAGTGGTGGAATTGCTGTCCCTGAAAGTGTTCAAAAATGTGTAGATGTGGCACTCAGGGACGTGGTTTAGTGGNATTCAGATGCTGTAACGTGGAAGAGCAATGGAGCTGTTGAAGGGTTTGGAACATTAAGAGGAGTAGCTGAGGGAGCTGGAGATGTTTAGCCTGGAGAAAAGGAGGATCAGGGAAGCAATATTGCTCTCTACAACTACCTGAATGGAGGTTGTAGCCAGGTTGAGGTCAGCCTCTTCTGCCAAATAATAAGCAATAGGATGAGATTTGCACTGGGGAGGTTTATATCGGATATTAGGAAATATTTCTTCTTGGAAAGGGTTGTCAAGCATTGGAACAGGCTGCCCAGGGAAGTGGTGGAATTGCTGTCCCTGAAAGTGTTCAAAAATGTGTAGATGTGGCACTCAGGGACGTGGTTTAGTGGTGGACTTCGCAGTGCTGGGTTAACAGTTGGACTCAATGATCTTAAAGATCTTTTCCAGCTTAGACCACTTCATGATTGTATGAGAAAGGTTTTTTGCCTATGATAACTTTAATGAATGCTGCGCCCTGAGTCAGGTAAGTGACCACAAGCAAATTTTTGTAGATCCTGAAGGAATGCTTGAAATTACTGTTCCTGGTTGTGTTTTGTAACATGCTCTGCAACTATAGAATTGCAACAGGTTGTATGAGCACTACTAGACTGCTTCAGTGGGGTCAGCTTGATTATAATTGTTTGCCTTTCAGCAGTAATTTAAATTATTCCAGCAAATACAGGTTTACAGCTCTTCCCCTTTTTGAAAGGTTGTAAAAAGTTTCCCAGGGAACATCTGAAAATAAAACTGAAGACATGCATTGATGCACCCGATGAAGGATAAGTTGTGAATGCCCTACATGTTTAATTGAAATAAAGCAAAACACACCTGTTGATTAAATAAGGGAAAACATCTTAAAGTTTTCAGTACTCAGCTCAAAATAAATTGCTCTAAGGTACTGAAAAAGTGGGAGGGGGTTACAACTGGAAGTAAAAATCAACTTGGCCTGCAAATTCTAATACCCACTGAAGTCACATTTAATTAAACTGTTTATTCTGTTCATTTCTCAAATTTGGACTCTAGTATCATTAAAAAAAACAAAGCAAAACAAAAGACCTCCTTAAGCAATGCTGCATTTCACACAGATGAAAAATATGTTACTTTAAAAAAAACCCAACCCTGTGATTCAGTACATCACACAACAAGTAACATGGTATCTCAGAGGTCTCTGTTCCCCATTAGCCCTGACATCTCCATTACCCTCCTTCTTTCCCAAGGAGCACCACAAACATATCCTCCTTCCGCCTCTAAAATCCCCTTGTCTGATACCCCCTACTTCTTCTGTGGGATTCAACAGAAGTAATTTCATATATCGGTACCTCTTCCACGAGGAAAGTAAAGCAATTGCACATAGTATATGAGAAAATGTATCTTCTACTGCAGCACCAACATTTTAGTAACTCATTTGAAGGAATAAAAACGAATGAACAGCTTTTATTCCATTTCAGAAAGTTAAAGATTACAGTTTGCAACCATAAATGTCACTGTTTTCAAAAAAATCAGTGTTGGATTCAGAGCTTTTTAAGCCACTGAAGACCATTAACAACTGCCAGAATGCCTAACACACAAGTTACAAAAATTTGAATTTTCTTTAAGGAAATTTGCTTCAAATGACGCAAACCTCTTTCCAGGATTCAATCAGTTACATGGCCAGTTACACACATTTCCATGTGTCACATGGAAGCCATGCCTAAACTAAGTACCACACATGGTTTTGATTTGCACTCAGTTTTAGAAATAAGTGGTTTCAAAGTTGCGGCTGCAAGTTTGCATTAAAATGAGGCTAAGAACAATCCAATATTAGACTAGCACATAGTTCATTACTATACTTAACATAAAATAATAACTGTGTCAGGATGCTTTGAAACAAAGATTTCCCCTTTCTAGACCAAATAGATACAGAATCTTACTCTCCTATTGGTTTGGTGTAGGGGGATTTTTTTTGTTGCTGTTGTTGTTGTTGTTGGGTTTTGTTTGTGTTTGTTTGGGCTTTTTTAATTTTGAACTTTAATTTCTGAATGAGAAGTATTCTTCTGGCTTGTGGAAAGAAAAGATTGATCTTCCAGGAAAATTTAAAATAAGACCTACAAATTGCAGCACAATTTTGTGCTGCACTGGAAGCCACCGTGACTGACAGCCAGCAGGGTGTTGCTGTGGGCACCTAACTCCTCCTGACACAAGAAACAGAACACACAAAGAAGTTATAAATGTCGTTTCAAATCTCAGAATCATCCAACTTGTACAACGAATGTAAAGGAAGAACAACTTTACAGTTAACAGCATAAGACTGAAATTCAGGTGCTTTTAAACACAAATGCTGATACTAACCAGTACATAAAAAGCTTGCTGAAGGCTTTATTAAATGTCACTACATTTCAGTTAAACCTTCATTATTTTTTCTTCTTCTCTATAAGAAAATATTTCTATGTATTATAATTCTGTTGTAGAAAACAAAAATAATTTCATTAGACAAAGTCTGAAGCCCTAATTTGTTACACATTGTAGACAGCCCAAGGTATCTGATCTTCACAGAAACCTAAATATTAAATTCTGACCCTTTTTTGGCCACAGACTTTCAGTGAGTGACATAGCATGAAAGATTAACACAAAATATGGATTTATGAATAATTTTAAAAGGAGAGATCAATGTTTTGACAAGATTTTATTGTGAAACATTGGATTTAGAAAAGGTACAAAATGTCAACGGTCAGATGTGTGCCAGTACAGTATTTCAATAGTCTATACATGTGGACAGCTGAATAGCTTCACTGTAGAACAGGTATTTAGACATACTATCTAAAAGGGGGCCGCAATATTCACAGGCTTAAAATACATAAATAACTTGAGCCAAAATGGCCATTACTGGTCAATGCTAATCAACATCTGGAAACAGGTTAAAAAGCACAATACAGTACAACAATCTCCTTGCAGATCCACGTTTAAAGAACATCTGTTTATTATGTCAATAATCTACAGCTCCAGGACATGATTCTCAGGACCAGGATTCAGTTGGCTAGTTAACAACTTTAAAAAAATCAATGTTAAAAATTAGATTATGGAAGAAAACCCACAGGTATTTAATTAGAACTAAACACTGTGAAGCCCCTAAAAATTTTTCTGACTGAGATTTATAAAGTCAATTATTTCTAATACAGAACTTCTGTTTGTTTACTTAAAATGTCCTGACTGCAGGTTGAACTGATATCATCAAATAACCTTAAATCAAACATTTCATTTTGCTATGCATTTTTGTATTTTAAAACCAATTTCATTGAACGTGGGTCACCACTCAGTTGGAAAAAAATGACCCAAATACTAATTCTGAATTAAAAAAAAGTCATAAATTTGTATATTAAAAAAATTAATAACAACCCCAAAGGATAGTAGCATTCTCTACCCTAGTTCAGTAAGTTTAAAGAAGAGCATTTATAAACATACAAAGTTGATTTTAGGGTAAAAAAATACACATATACCATATGAAACAAGGTAGCTTGAGTTTTTTGTATTTTTCAGTAGTCTGTCACTGCTGGAACTCATTGAGCTATTGAAAAGGTGTTCATAGTTCAGTACCTGGGTGAAAGCCAAAGGACTATAGATTTTAGTTCTCTAATTAAAAATGTGTAGCTGCTTTTACACAATTAAGTTTACTGAAATATCAACAGCTACCCTGTTACCAGCCAGTACCCAGAGCTGACCTAAACCTTCACCCATGTAAGTCTACTTCCCTTTATGCTGATTCATAACTTACCTTCCTGAACAGAGACCTTGGGGTACACTAAATTATTGTTCAACAGAAATTTCATAATATGACTAATGTCCACTGGGAGCAGAGCTAAATTTAAACTGATATAATTTAGAACCAAAATCCACCCAAAACATTAAAACAACCCACCCTTTGACGCTACATCTACTCCCTTAATTAATTTAAAGGCCATTGGTTTTGGCTACTCTTTTCTCATTGTGCATCTTTATTGGGAGATGTGAGTCTTCCAATTTATTAAGAAGAATCACCACGAGTTACAACTAAGTATATCCACTCAGACAATGGGAAATAAATGCTTTTAAAACTTTGAGTGTATATGACTAGTTAAAGATGCAACATTGGGAGCACAATGCCTGCTATGGAATTAAAATTGGTGCTGTGCCAAATGGGGAAAATCTATAAACAAACCACAAAATTCCAGTGTGGAAAAAAAAAATCTGTTTTTTTTTGTTTTTTTTTTTTTGTTCAGGAAATGTTCGGCATCAGCAGCACTAACAAAATCCTACACCTCACAGACACAAGCTACAACAGTTATCTAAAGCCAAATTCACTGTCCATCAATTAGCCAGCTAGCTCTTAATGCTGCTTCAAGCACTGCACTAGCCACTTTGATCTTTGTTTCAGATTCCTCTGTACACACATTTATATTTACATAAAACATTTATTAAACATGATTTTAAAACATAAAAACCTTATGTACAAAATACCAACATTCCTATAAATAAACAGTTGGAGAAAGGCACTTGCAAGAAAAATCTACAGTAAATCTTACAAAAACCACACTGCCTCTGTTACTGTACAATAGATAATCTTTCGGTCAATCCCTATCACAAGAATGTAAAACACTAATTACTTGTTATAACTAAGAATATAACCATTACAGTCTTATTTACACATACATATATGCCTCTTCTGAGTTTGAGAGCACCATGATTTCCATTCTAAATTTATATTTTGATACAAAGTAAAAGAACAGTTGCCAGAAACCAGTGTTCAGTATCACTGCAGATTCATAAATGTTTGGCTGACATCAGTGTAGTTTAAAAGAATCAGTTGCTACTTTGTAAAAAGTACACCTAGTTTTGTTATTGCATGTTGTCCTTTTAGAGAGAGCACTGCAATGTTCTCTATGCAATTGTTTAATACTATTGCTGGCAGAAAGTTTCCAATATCAAAAAAATAAAAACATTCTTCAATCCAGTTGAAGTATTTCATCTGAACAGTAACTAAAAAAAGCTGCATATTAATTATAAAAACACGTAGGAAACATGCCAACTAATCTGGTGTGCAAAAATATTTTTCCACTACACAGGATTTTAAGGGCTTCACAGAATTACTCAAATGTACATTGAGTTGCAAACCCCACGAATAACCAGTTCCTCAAGGAGATGTGAGGATACTCCCACTTTTATCAAACTTTTTACCCTTTGACAGTGCTGCAACCTGTTTGAGCAGTTCTCTGTTTTTGGCCTGCAATACAAACAAAAAAAAAAAGTATGAATTACTGAAACATTTCCTATAGTAGCATCATGTACTGATTTTCCATTGCATTTACTAACAAATTCTCAAAATGTACATGCTGAGAATATTCAAAAAAGGTAATGATCACTTTCCAATGATCTGTATAGGTTTTTTGATATGCATATTCCATCTTTAACAGAAAAAGTAACCACATTTTCTGCACTGCAAAATTTAGTATATCCAGTATTGCATCAAGTGTCTATTCAGTCTGTGATTTATAAGGCAACTAATTCAGGCTTTCTTCTTGATAAAGTATGCTCTAACAACAGATATCTAACTGTCCACGTGTTAATGCTGAGCCCTTAAATCAGAACCATAGCCCAGTGACAACCGATAAATTGTCAGAGTAAAAAATAACATAACCTTTGAGAAGGCCTTTACTTCTTGAAGTTAGAAAGAGATTCTTAAAGTGAGTTTAATTCATATGGAGATTGTCTGTTGACTGCAGAACTGCTGCACGACACATCCAAAGTTAAACATGGCAATGACCACGCAAGAACTTGGAACTACTGTATTGTAGTGAACAACGCCGAGTGAACAAGCTGACTGAACAGCTTGAATACATAACTCCATATGAAGCATTCCTCAAATATTGATAAGCAATTACTCACCTGCAACTGTTCCACAGTTTCCTTGTGAGCTTTCTCCATACTGTTCATCTTTGTCCTCAAGTTAGACTCTTGGTACTGGAAGTCTGCCTTCAGTTCTGTCAACTGAAAACACAAATGCTATGAAGATTCCTTGAACTGCTACAGTGTACCGCTTCTAATCAATCTGTGAAATATTTATGGAAGCCTCAGGAATCTCAGAAAACACTATATTTATTTACTGTTGCAGTATTAACAGTTCAACACTTCAGAAGCACTTTGAAAAGTATCTATATCTATTTTATATGAAGACAACAACCGTACTTATGTAACTATGCTGTTTGCTCAGGATTTTGTATAAAGAAGGCTAAACCTCAGCAAAATCTTCAGCTACATCTCTCAGTCATATGGTACGGTAACATATGAAAAATCTTCCATACACAGACAGCATAAAGGATTCTTTTGTGCCATTTTATGCTACAGTTTGTCCTAGACAGAAGTTTACATTCCAGAGTTTCACTGCTTCTCGATCCATAACAACGAATTAAACTACATTATTAGAAACACGTAATTTCAATGACTTTTGTGTACGGTGCAGTACTGCTGCCACTGCCTCTGCTGAGAGAGACAGAGATCCAGGTCACATACATTGAGGCAGGTGTTTCTAAAGTGTGATATATGCTTCTATCCAAGCACTGAATGCTTCTTCTGGAAGCATGTGCAGCTGGGTGATCTAACAGTTTGCTGTATATGGACCTAGAAGTTCTAGGAATCACTTCTTTAAGAAGTTTAGTTCTTCAAAGCATCCCAGACTCATAGGGCTCTTCCGAACCTTTCCAGTCAATCCGGATTTATCAGGAAACGAAGCCTCTTTGCTAGCAAAGATGCATGACATAAGAAACCAGAGAATGCGCTCCTGAACTAACGCACTGAGACTGCTCTTACCAGCCTTAGTATGTGTCAAACCACATGCAGTGAAACAAGGTATTCAAAAGAACTTTCAATCAAATGGTCAAGTGCAGGTATGTTGATACATACAATGGTGTATTATATCTCCCTGTACATAGACTGCTGCTCAAGGTATGCACTTAATGGCTGTTGTAAATTACAGGGGATCCAGCGCAAAGCCACACAACACACACTACATATCAAAAAAACCTAGCGGTAGTGTTGCACCACAGCAAAGTATGCAACCAGATGAGCAAACACACTACCTGTGAACATTCAGCAAACTTTCAGTGTCTCCTGCTAATAATCAAGTCTCAGGGCTCCACATTAATGCTTTGTTGTCTCACTAGCATTTTGTGCAGAAAGACAAACAAGGCTAGCACTGTAAACAACAAGCACCGATAATGACATGGCTGACATCCTGACTCGTAACAAAAAATGATGAATGAGGATTGTCTGTAAAGCTGGTGTATTGAGTTGTTTTTGTTGCCATGTTATACATTTCAGAGGTTTTTCTTTTGGAGCATTCCCAACCGTTCAAATGCTGTCCCCACACAAATCTTGAGACACAACCTTAACAGGAATCTCCAACAGATCTGGCTGAGGCTTTTACCCCAGTACATGTCTCCAAATTTACTATTTCACAAAAAAACCCGCAAAACTGCACTGCATTCATTTGCTGTCAATTTTTCAGCTACACAAACATTTTATAACATGTTCAGCTTTTCTCCTCCCCGTAGCAGCTGCAGAAAGTAAGTGACATTCTGAAAGTGAGGAACTCAAGCCTGAAGGAGTCTTTAAGTTCAAAGAACTCCAAGGTCTTAGCAGTGGGGATATTAAAATTATTAGATGCCCTCCCTATGGGAACAGCACAAAACAAGTCACTGCAGTGGTTATGCAGAAGAGGTGATGTTTTCTTACCTAGCCCTTTAGTTAGCTTTGCCCAATAGATTAAAAATAAAAAGAGATATGTGAATTTCCTGCTAACTCATGATCTTCTCCTGGCTTTATAAGAAAGAGATCACAGGGCCTAATGTCTGTCCTTTGAAGAAAATATGTAAAGAGAATTCATGACAGACTGCTCAGCTCTTTCACATTAAACACTTAAAAACTTGAAATAGCAAGTACTTCCAAACCTACGACTATTGCAAGTGATATAAACAAAAACAGGTTAATATCCTTTACAAAACACATCTAAGTGTAGAAATGAAGATAGTGAACTATGGTTTAAAAGTGGAAGCATTTTTCCTTTCAGCAGTCTTTCCTGACCATCAATGTTTTGACAGGCCACCATGCCCTGAAAATCAAAATTTTACCTGAAAAGATAATTATTTTTAATACAAGTCCATAACCTACTTAATCCTGAACAGATATTCTAGAGCCACTGTTACAGTGTCTTAAAAGCATCTAGTTATTCAGATGGCAGAGAAATAAGCTCTAAGAAATGCGAAGCAAAGTGAACATTTGTAGTTATTTCTCTTTTCTTGTTAGTCATTAGTTTGTTTGAAGGGTGAATCTTTTCTAAGAGTTTCACTGCATTTGGGCCTGACTATTTCACTGAACTTTTGTTGACTGACACCTATTTAATCCAAGCTTTTCTTTTAGGCTCCGACCACCACAAAGACTGGATATCCTACACTAAGTATGCTTCCAATCTTATAACACCAAGACATTTAATTTTCATACACTATAATGTGTAAATTTGTACGTAGACTTACTATGACTCTAGTTGCTTTAGTTTAAAACTAAATAAAAACTACGCTAAACTCGGAATGGTTACTCCTTTTTGCCATGACTCGGTTTAGAACATGTAAAGCAGACAAACCACTGTCTGGCATTTTATCTATCACCAATGGCATGCAGCCTGAGAAACAGGCAAACTTCTGGGTGGCTGAAGTGAGGCAAGATGAACTCCTCTTTGACTTAGAGCCAAAATATATTCACAACACAGAAGTCCCAAACTTATTCTTTAAATGGTAAGATCTGATTAGCTGCTATATAAAACAATTGCATCCGATTTTTGTTTTATGTCACTATTTTGACATTGTTCGGAGTCTACAAAATAGAAAACAAAATTATAAAGTTCTTGTTAAGCAGGTGCAACTTTTACCTTTTTATCTTTCTCTAAAATAGTCTGATCTCTTTGCTGCAGAAGACGTTTAAGTGACATTACTTCTTCTTTCAGCTGACTTATGAGGACAAAGTTGTCAGTCCCTCCACTGTCTGCAGACTGATTTATAGAGCTACTAAAAGTAAAAAACAATAGTTACTTACAACATCAATAGCAAAAAAAACCAGTTAATTTTTTTTTTATTTCAAATTGGATAATTAATAATTCCACAAACATCCTTAAGGACTAAGGCAAAAAAAGTATGTACCTGACAGAAATGGATGCAACTGGCAAATTACCTTACTAATGGCACACATTACATACACCTGCAGAAATATAATTCAGTATTAGCTTTGAGGGTGACAAACACCTTTTGACTGAAGCAGCCACTTTTATTCCAACTATTTGGCCACAGACAGAAGGAAGATTCAGTCTCCCATATTAAGGCCCAAAAGAACTCTCTAGATATTGGGTCAGCTTAAAGCAGCAGGTTCAACCCTGCCATCTAATTGATAAAACACTGATGTCAGGGAATACCATTTGGCTGATAACTGTTGCCTTGTACATTAAGCTTCATTTAATTTTGCTCCAAACAGCTTAAAAGCAGGAAAACAATGTTAGTTTTCTGCTAATAAAGTCATTTAATCGACTGATAGCATTCAGATGCCACCCAATAATCCATCTGGCTAGACAATAGTTTCACCTCCCTCATTCTTCAGACAAAGAAAAAAAAAATGCAACTGGCCACAAATCAATGTTTTATTTTGTTGAAATGGCTCGGCTTTACAAAAATATAACTTTACCTATCTCCATTTGATGGCTTGGATTCCAGTTTGGGTTTTTTCTTTGGAGTTTCATTCTGAATAGCTGCAGAGGATTTATGGCTGAAATCAAACAAAATGTAAACCTAAAGCCTCATACTATGTAACTCTCTAATATCACCATTTGGTACATGTAAAATAACTAACTCAAGCTCCTAGCTGGAATGCTAGAGACTAGCCAGAAATGCAAGATAAAAGAAATTCTTTAAATGAAAACTGCAAGATAAATTAAAAGAAAATGAATAAATAATATCATATTTACCTCTGTTTCCATAGTCCCTGATCTTGTTCTGGACTCAGATTGCTGATTCTGAAATACGTGAAATGTACTTGGTAACTGACCAAACATGCCATTATTTCTAAGTTATGTGAATGGTATCTGTACTTGAGAAAAATCCTCCCACCTTTTTTTTTTTCCTAATAAAGAAGTGAACATTTATGAATTTTCAGCTGGACATTGATACTATCTGACATATTTCTGATCACACTTTACTATGTCAGGATGTTAAAAAGGTATTTCTTGGCTAAGTATCTATACTATTGTGAGTCACAAGGGGTAGACTTCAAGACTGATGGCTAAACCTTTTTGCTGATACCTCCTGATTTTTGTGAACTCTATATTGCTAATTTCATACTCAGCAAGCTGGTCTAAAGCAGCACTCCTGGGATTTGCATACTGCCATATGAACATTGCCTGAAGTAGTGCTTATGTGGTGGCATAAGAGCAAAGTTAAGTTCTGGATCCCTGAAAATAACTACTTCTCAGGTGTAACAATTTGCTTTCAATCATCTCAAAAGCAACTAATAAAGAGAACTGATACAGGAATAGTAGAATGTAGAAGATTGCACTGAATGAAAGAGTTCAAAGAATCTGTATTTCTACCTGTCTCTATTGTCTGATCTTAACAATAACAGAAATGGACAGGGAAAAAGAGTCATATTGACTGGACCAGAAGCAATGGACCCACGGCAGCCCACAGAAAAAGAAAGGTGGGAAACCAGGAACATTGTGATCTGTATAGATATGCTTACTGTTACAACTCTCGTGTATATCAGAAACTCTATTCTGTAGTAAAGAGCTAACTATTTTTTTATTTAATCCTTATTATACCTTTGCCACATGCATTAAATTAGATTTAACTTGCTGTAACTTAATTTTTAGCAGATTTGAAAGAACAGGAACAGTACAGTAACTTTCTGCATGACAAGAATAATTTCTTCAAATTCCTAAAAACCCAAATCTCGTTTTTCTCTTTTTTAAAGTGAAAGCATATGCATTTCTCTTTTTCTCATTCCAAATATGATTCCAGTTTATTTTGCTTCTATCTTTAAGTTGCACTTAGACAGGCAAGTTTCAGTCAAGATGAAAAACTATAAGCACTGGAAACATGGAGCTTAGAAGGAAAGTTTGCTTGTCTGAGATCAGGGTCATTACCATTGCAGCCACAGTATTTACTATCCAGCACAAAAGTAAGCAGTTCTAAAGTTATGCTGCCATAAGCCTACCAGTAAAGATAAGAATTGAGACTACTACTATGGTAGCATAAAACCACAGATGAATTCTGGGGTTTATGACTAAATAAATTGGGTATGTACGTTAAGGTTGGTATGCTGTTGATGCCGTGGCCACAGATGACATATTGAGAAAAGATGCAGGAGATGGGACAAAACTATGTCAAATGTTATCAAAGTGACAGTAACTGAACTGACAGTCTTATGTCCCTACGTCAGTATCACAGCCACCCACAAACTGCCCATTCCAGCAAGATTTGATTATAAAAACTAGCAAAGAGATACAAACTGGTCCTAGACTGAAGATAATCCCACACTATTGCTTCTGCTTCTCCATTTACCTGCGAGTATTTGTGCACAAACCAGTCAAGGTGAAGTAAGTCAGGGTGGGGATTACGAATGAAGCAGCTGTACTCTGCTCACTGCAAATACACACCTTTTATCCCACGGTAAATGTGTGCAAAATAGCAGTTATCACACAGCAGTTACTGCTTAGAAATCCAGATCCAGTCTACCACTAAGTAACTTGTTTCTGTAGCCATTCAGTGAGCTTTTTTCTAGACTTGCTACCAATATTAACATCAGCTAGTTTGATGATCACCAAGAATTCCTGCTTTTTGCTAAGCTCCCTTCATTCAAACTGTAAGAATACAAGGATTTTGACAGACCATGGAAGAACAACATTCTGCTACTGCTTTTGACGCCATGTTTCAAAGAGCTTTTTATACTAACTTTGATTTTATCTCAGTACAAACAGAACACAGATGAATAGCTACCAACAGCTACTTTAATTTTTTAAATACTTACTTATGATGACTGCTGCTGTGGCGATGATGATGGTGGTGATGGTGGTGGTGTTTTGAATGATGCTGGTCTTTCTCAGTAAGAGATGACGATGAGGAGTTAGAATGTGAAGATCCTAGGCTCTTCCTCTGTTCTTTTGTCTTCTGCAGCACCCTCTTGTAGGAGAGCGTGCAGAGCCAGCACAACAACTTTCCATCAACCTTTTGGGAAATAATTCATAGCGGGGTTTATTTCTAAGTACACTTGCACTAGAGATGCACTCAAGATTTGCAAGAATGCACCCTCTCTCAACCCATCGTACTGCAGGCAGAATCAAGATGCCCAGCCAAGGTTTTACAGGTACCAAGTAAAATCTTCTGTAAAAACTATTGTTCTTGGGTTTTCAGTCAAGAGGCTTTTGAGGTCATTTCCTCAGCACCTTCTGGAATGACAAAGTGGCACTCACCAAAGCTATTTAACAAAACAGAACACAAAGGGCTACTCAGAGCAGTCTACCTCTCTGGTGCTGCACTTTAAGGCAAGGCAAGCAAATCAGAAGAGGTAAACTGATAGATTGAAGTTATGGACATAGATCCAATGGCTGAGAAAAAAAAATAAATAAATATCAAAGCACAAGGAACTGTTCAGCCACTTAATTTCTGTTCCCCAGCTACAACTGTCTGCTTACACTTAAGCCTATTTTTAGAGTGATTTAATTTAAAAAACAATAGCTCAGTACCTAATATAACAATTGCCAAGTTACGAAATTTAATTTAAATATTGTAAAGCACAGCTCAGCAACTTAAACCTAATATTAGAGAACTTAAATACATTCCTGTTAGTCTTTCTCTTATGAAGGAGAAACACTGCCTATTGTCAGCCTAAGCCACTACAGATGCGGAATAAAGCCTACCTTCCTTCTTCCCTCCTCTTTTCGATCAAAAGCACATTGCTGTTTGCACTGCTCACATGTCTGAGGTGGGCCATACTTCTTCTCCGAGTTGGTGCAACGCTGACATTTTGTGCCAATAAATGCTGCAATAATATTACAATACTGACAAGGCTTGGGCTGAAAAAAAGATAAGTTGAACTGAAGTCAACACATTTGCATTTTCTGTAATGAAGATAGGTATTTCAAACTACTAAGGCTTCATATAACCTATCTTAAAGAACTTTTTTCCTACCATTTTTATCTTCAGTAGTAAACTTTTTCCTTAAAAATAATTCTTCTTAGGCGGTTAAAACCAGTCTGGACTTTTCATGAAAATGAAAGATGCATACTCAATAAAACAAACACAGACAACTATCTGATTACTCACTTCTACACCAGCTGTTTTCTTATTTTTTTAAATATGATAACATTT
This sequence comes from Oxyruncus cristatus, assembly GCA_013399855.1. Lineage (NCBI taxonomy): Eukaryota > Metazoa > Chordata > Aves > Passeriformes > Cotingidae > Oxyruncus > Oxyruncus cristatus. The sequence goes on from VXAY01006688.1 coordinate 966,703, forward strand.
TCTCTCAGTTTTACTACATTCCTAGAGAAATTACTTACAGAAACTTTAAAAGAAGAGTAATCAAGTCATTTTTTAAGACTGGAAGTTTCTGAAGGCATCCCTCTCCTTTGCACACTCAGGGATTCAATAACACTACAGTTCCTGATCCCTGCAATTCTGCAGGAAACTTAAAAAAACAAAACAAACAAAAAACCACCACGAACAACCAAAAACCAACTTCAGATACCACCAGGTCAGGTTATCAACTTTTATATCATATGCTCAACTAGACTAATACGGTGCTGGAAAATGAAATTGCTGTCAGTTTTCATAGGTTAGAGATGGCCGATTATCCTCAATGCAGTTCTGTTTTTTGATGAACTACTGATAAAATCATTGTTGGATCTGTCCTGCAATTCATTTTGCCACACTTTAGGCTTTTGAAAGTATTTCTTTGTTCAGTTTACATATACATTCATGAATTGCTTGACTACATACCAACAGCTGTTACATTTCTTACATAAGCTGAACTTCATCTATTATTGTTTATGTCAAGTCTGGAGAAGTTATGCCCTTTTGTTCCACACCAAGATTATCTTGATACTTCCTACAAACTCTTATCTGAAGGGCAGCTCAGATACAATGTGTGTATTCAAATAACAGAAAAATTCATTTTTCCAGCAGAACTGAAGCTGAAGTTCAACATGAGAAAACAAAAAGTAACATGAATGCAGATAATACTCACAATCTTTTCTACTTAATAGCTTAACACGATTAACATGCCTTTTTTTAAGACTTACATAATATAAAGTATGCAGTATTACTCGATTTTCACATTTACCACCCACTGAGGACAGAGAGGGCTAACGGTCTTCCTGCCATCAAGTGTGTGCTTACGAGAATACACAGGGAACAACTTCGCATGTGCGAGGTGAAATAACTTTGTTACAAATAGCTACACTGAAATTATTCTTAATCTTTAAACTACATATAACCCCAACGGATTTCAAGTTGAAAAAAGGAACTGTAACCCACAGAGGAAATCAAGAGATAGGATGACATTTCCACCACCTTCGTGAATGGCAATCTCTGGGTTTATTTTTTTCTCCCCAAAAGAAAATAAAAAGATTAGTTGCAAGAGAATTTTCTTTTTTCCATTTAAAGTGCAAGTGAATTAACTTCAGCACGTAGAACCGAAAGCCTACTTACCGTTCCAAACTGCTTCACATTTTGGGCACATTTCTTGCATATTGTGTTGGTTTTGCTAAAGAGATAAAATGGCACAAAGATGAATTTGGCAACAAACACACACACCTTAACACTCTTTCCCATGCAATTACCAGCAATCAGAACCACATAATGGTTTGGGTTGGAAGGGATAGAATCATAAAATAGTTCCGGTTGGAAGGGACATCTGGAGATCATCCAGTCCAACACCCCTGCCAAGGCAGGGTCACCTGGAGCAGGTGACACAGGAACGTGTCCTAGTGGGTTTTGAATGTCTCCGTAGAGGGAGACTCCATTACATCCCCGGGCAGCCTGGGTCAGTGCTGTGCCACCCTCAATGTAAAGAAGTTCTGCCTCGTGTTGAGATGAAACTTCTTGTGGTTTAGTTCATGGCCACTGCTCCCTGTCCTGTCCCCGGACACCACTGAAAAGCGTCTGGCACCACCCTCCTGGCACCTGCCTTTCAGACATCACTGTGCATTGACGAGATCCCCTCTCGGTCTTCTCTGCTCCCAACAGGCCCAGCTCCCGCAAACCCGCTCGCCCACGGCCCGAC
>VXAY01006688.1:968963-1060506 GCA_013399855.1 Oxyruncus cristatus
CTTGACAAAGGCCGGCCTCTTCCGCCCGCCCCCCTCCGCGCGGGCCCAGGCACCGCCCCCAGCCCCAGCGGCTGAGTGCAGGGGCAGCACCACCCCCCTCTGCTTCTGCCCTTCCATTGGCTGAGCAGCGCCCTTTTTCTTTTCTTATTGGGCATCTGACGCGTCACTCAATTCTGAGCGGTACCGGGGCGGGGCTTACTCCCAGCTGCTCCGTTCTCATTGGCACACCGGAATGTCAGTCAAGCGAGGCGCCGCGCGGGTGCCGTGCCTTAAAGGGATATGGGCTAGCGTGGGCTCCTCCACAGCCGACATGGCGGCGGCAGCGGCGCCCGGCCACCAGCGCACGGTGAGGCTCGGGGGCAGCCCCGCGGGGAGGGGCAGGACGGGCCGCTTGGGGGCTATGGGGGGGAGCAGCCGGGCGGTGCGGGGCTGGCGGCCTGCCCAACCCCGGCGTGCCGGGAGCCGTGAGGGCTTGTCTGTTAAATGCTATACATGTATGTATATATATCTGTGCGTGTGTATGTATATATATATATATGTATATATCTATATGTATGTATGTGTGCGTGTATTTACCTACATATATCTTTACATTGAAGACCATGGTATATGCACGTATGTTTTCTAAAGCGACAGAAAAAGAGACAAATACTCTGCTATTGAAACCAGCCCTTTTGCTGTCCGCGTACCAGTGTCCGGAGGTGCTGTCTGTAAATGAATGGGAATAAAACTGTGAATTCGGTTTGTTCTCAGGAATAACTTGGGGTCATGCCTTTGAAAGCTCCTGTTGCAAGGCCGGGCGGGGCTCAATTAACCCCGCGGTGGTGCAGCGCTGGGTCAGCCGGGTGAGCACGGCGAGCCCGCGGTTCCCGGCAGGGAGCCGGGAGAGCTGGATTGAGCCTCTGGTGGTTTCTCTTTGTCAGGCGAAAACGTTACCTGAAGCCGAGGCTCAGCTTTGGTGTGTTCCTGTGCCCTTGGGCGCACGTGGGAGCACCTGGCAGCTCGGGAGGTAACGTGCAGGTGGTTGCAGGCAGGGGACCGGAATTTCCTCTTCCGTATCCCTCTGAAGATGCGGCGTGTAGAGGAGCAGCGGGAAAACTTGTGAGAAGCTGTCTCTTCACACGTGCTTTGGAGGAGCAGAGGTGGTGAAAAGGGTGCAGCGTGATGGCGTGTGAGGTCTGTCTCCTGAGGATTCACAGTTTGGGCTCGCTGCCTGCATGGTGAGCACCCATCTCGAGGGTTCTCTGTTGTGTGTCTCCTCTCTTGCATTGTGAGCCCACCTGTACTAGCAAGGGTAATTTGAAGACTCCTGTGTTCCTTCCTGACTAGTATTTTTTTCTAGCATGCCTAGAGGAGGCTGTCAGAAGACTGGTTTCGGTATTCAGTAAGTAAATGTAGGCCGTTTAATTACTTTAGTTAACAAAACAAAACTTTCGGGTAAAAAAAAAGTTGCCCCCTGCAGACTTCTTGTATGATTTCAAAAAAAACAAACAGAAGTAAATTTAACGTTTTCCAAACTTTGAAAATAGTTGCTTTTAATACATGTGGCACTCTACAGCAGACACTTGACAGAAAAGTACTGTATTGTGTCAACATTTCCCCCCCCCATTTGATGTAGTTGCTTAATTAAGTGAACTCTTTAATGTCTGCATTTAACTAGAGATGTTAGTGAAATATAGAGTGCTCCTGACTCGATCTGTATCAGGGAGGCATCAGGGAAGTAACAACGTTATGGTGGGTCATTTTTACCATCTACACAAATTGTTTGATTTGAAAAGTGTCCCTCAGTCCCAATTCGCTGATTCTTTTTGGAAAACTTTCCATATGAGGTTTGTCTTTTTTTTTCCCTGTTGTGTTCAGTCTTTGAGAGCTTAAGGAGGTTGCTGTGTGCTGGTGATGTGTTCAGCTATCACTGTTCTGTGTTTTTCATGTTCCCTTCTGCATGCTTGAGTAGGCAGCTGATAGGCAGTGGTAGAAGCAATGAATTTTGGAAGGTTGTGTCTGCAGGCCTGTGGAGATTAAATGTGCTCAGCTCACTACTGTTATGTAATATTGGTGCACTTGGCTCCTTCTGGGGCTGTTAATCCTCTTCATTTACTATTCTGAGGCTTTAGTGTGGCATAAGGAAAGAAAGACCGTAGGGAGTATCCTGAAAGAGAGAGAGAGATGTAGTGAGCAAATGTGGCCTAGCTGAAATGCAGAGCAAATTACATAGAGTTTCCTGAATTATTTTTTTCTCTAATGTTTCATGATCTTCCTAGGCATTGGATCGTGATGTTCCCCATGAGATTTTCTAAGAGCAGGAACAAACTTGGATGATTTTTAATGACTTGAGAGAAACTAGGTAGGGAGAAGAGCGGAGAATTGCTGTGATGTTGGAGTTCGAACTTTCTGATGGGAAATTCCTTGATGCTGTTTCATAAACTTTCCCAAAGTACTTGAAGTCACTTTTTGTGAAACTGAATATATGGTAGTCTTTTGCTTAAATATATAAGGAAAATAGGAAGTGGTTATTTAGACTGAAGCAAGGAATGATTGCCTGTACAATATATCATATTCCAGAACAATTTTTTCAGCATTTGTTTCAAGCAGATACCTGTATTGACTAATACACTATTTGAATTAGTGTCTGTCCGCTGCATCCAGGTGGAATTTAGAAGACTTACAACTGGTCAAAAGCCTCTATTTTCTTTGCTTTGTGTGACTTGGTGTTCAAGTGTTTTGAGTATGCCAGCTTTTTCTTTCAAGTTGGTCTGCTGTTGGCTAGGAAAATGCTTACTTGTGCCAATAAAAACAAACTAAGGAACTCCTGTGGTTTGGTGGTTTTATGTATTTGTATTGAATTCACAGACAAGACTTTACCTATAAAGACATAAAAGATGGTAGAGACATCTAGGAAGATTGTGATGCTGTCAGCCCTACTTTGATTTCAAAATAATTCCCTTTTTCTTTTAACTATTTCATGGGATACCTTTTGATTTGAATCAATAGCTGACAGTATATTGATATTTGAATCAATAGTTACTGTTGTTTGGGTTGTTGAAGCTTATGTTGCTGCTGTTCCTTTATTACCTGCTGCAGGTGTTTTGCTTGGTTCATTTCGAATTAGTCATTTGGACTTAGTATTCTGTGTTCATCAATGCAATATCCTTTAACACTGATAGTATTTTTGCAGGAGTGAGGTTTAGGTCTTCCTAGCACCTAACAAACTCAGTCTTAAATTCACATGTTCTGATTGGACCAGTGAGGCTGCTGAGCATAAAACAGTGTATATGCATACAACACTTCTTCAAAATATTTGTAATAAGATATTCTTAATTAGGGATTAGTGTTTTAATTGATTTGCTGTGGTAGCAAAAGTTCTTGTGCAAATGCAGTTATTTTGAGAGAAGTCATTAGGTTGTGTAGGAAAATGTTATAAACACAAACTGCAAAGCATTTATAAAACTGTGCTTAGAAACACCAGTTGATACGTTCAGAGTTCTTAAGATCCTAATTTCTTGTCCATGATGAATCACTTTCTTTATACGTGGAAATTAGCCATGTATGGGCTTTAAATAACTTACAAATTTTCTTAAATTTTTTTCGTGTACTATTTTTCCTCCTCACAGTGCATTTTGGGCTCTTGTCTAATTTGCTATGAGATACTTAATGCTTTCTGTATTTTAATTTAGGTCACGATATGCTCCCGGTGACTGGTATTTGCAAAAGTTTAAAATCAGCCTGCCAAGACCAGCAGTTCCTCAGTTGACACACTAGTGGAGGGGGAGAGCTGTAGGAGCTTCACATCTGCCTGCAGCCCACTTCTCTCCTAGGCTGCCTTCAAATTCTGTCACTGAAATGTGTGGTGTTGGGTACAGTGGAGGGGAATTACTCTTGCACATTAAAAATAAGCATTCATCTTTCATTTAATTCATATGCACAGATCGGAAAGCTTAGGCCAGGTAGCCAGTTTTTGAGTCAAAACCATAAACATGGTATTCCAAGTGCTGTGTCCCATTTGCTTAGAAGAATCATGTTAGAAAGCACATGGCTTAATGGTATTCTATCTGCCTAGCATCTTCATATCCAGGTGGTCCCCTCTGATCATTCCAACATCCAAAACACAGCAGATGTTTGGAGAGTTGGCATAGACTGCTTGGAAAGCCGTGGTCTCTGTGGGCACGTTTTTGAGAGCAGTCTCAAGCTGATCTAAGGGCACATGGATGCTTACAGGCAGGAGTACCTTCATGGCCATGATCTGCTGCTGCTTTTCCCGTGCCGATTCCACTAACCAGGCATTGCGTAAAGTCATCTGAATGTGTCTCGAGAGGTTCGATATATTAATGGAAAGACAGGAAAGATGAATGGAAGCCAGTGGAATAGCGGGGTTAGGACTCTTGCAGCTGGGAGGGTGAGGTGAGAGTGTCCTGTGCCCCATCTGCAGTCAGTGAGCTGTTGTGTTGGATGAGGGGATGCAGAACCACGGTCCTGGGTGTGATTTATCAGCTTTGGCCACCTTATTGCAGTATCTCATGTGCAGTAAATATAAGCAGGAATTAACAAGGCAGTTGTTTTCCAACTGACTGTGTATTGCCTTCTCCCAGTAAGCAAGAGACAGTATCAGTAAATGGAAAACAAAAGCGGAAGTTGGAAACTTGTACGAGAGACATTTTTCTCTTAGATACTGGTTATAATGGAGGGGGGAGTTGGATGTAAAAATGACACAGCCTAAGGAAGGAAATACAACTTTTGTGGTATGAGAGTCTCCTTCAGCACTACTTCCACATATCTGATAGAATTCTGCTCTTCTTTATTTTTGTTATTGTGACAAGGAACAAATGTGAATAATATCTTTGTTTTATTTTCAGGATGATCTGCACAAAGCTCATAAGTCTACGTCAGTCACAGATGGACTCTCTGCAACTTCATTTATAGAATACCCAAATTACAAGCCATTTATTAATTCTGATTTGCAGCGCTCCCCATGGAAACCAGTAATTCCATATCCTGAAAGTAATAGCAGAGGTAATAGTTCATTAGAGCTGTTTTCTTACCTGTTTTCAAATCATGTGGTGAAATAAATACATGTATGTCCTCCACATCTACAAAGGTTGCAGTCTTTTATCCTTTTATCACCTCCCAGTGATGTCCAGGTCATCTGTTTTGTAGGTCCTTTGCTCTTCTCTTTCTGAAGAACACCTGATGAGAAAGATCATCTTGCAGCTGGAGAAAGATGCTGCTCTTTGGTAGTACAGAACCGTAAAAGTGTCTGAGTGCTTTCTGAAGTTGTCCTGACATGTTTTCTTTGCCCCTTATTCAGTCCTCCTTTCTTTTAATCTTTCCTCTCCTGAGTTCACAGCTGAGTTAGAAATACGGAGGCTTAAGTCCCAGAATGGTTTGGAGCAAAGGAAGAGGTTTGGTGTGACAGAAATCGTAAGGCTTGTCATGGTCAAGGGGTGTGTCAAGTATTTATCATGTCAGCGAAGACTTAGAAGATACAGAGAGGAGCACAATGCTGAACTGAGAGCTCATCACACCAAAAAGGGAGGCAGTTTTAGTCCCATTTATTCTGTATTGTTTCTAGGCTATTCCTTCTCCCTCCTTTCCTGCCTTGGTCCTGGTGTTCATCTCCAGATAAACAGATTTGTCTTGCCTGACAGGGCATGAACAGAAAAACCATTCTTGTTTAGTTTGCTGTTATTTTAGTGAATTGGCTTGTCATGCAGTGAGATGTATTCCAAAGCTGCCTTGTGGGGTGCAAGTACAGGAGGCAGCATGAGGAGTTGGGAGACTAGAGCAGGACTGATCCTTTGATAAGCTGTTTGGCTTGGGTTCATTGCAATAATGTTCCTTTGAGACTGGAGTGGCATGGAGGCTTAATGTTATGAACAATTCGTATTTTTTCCTTATAGGGGAAAAAAGTGAGAAATACTTAGCATGAATCTTAATGTTACTTAAACTAAGTAAAAAATCAGAGTGATAGCCTCAAGTTCCTGTTCCACTAACGCAGTCCATGTCTGAATTACTAGAGATTTGTATGTTAGTTACCTAGTAGATGAAATCTTAATTCTTGAAGTGCTGTTAAAAATCCAGTTTATACTCTCAATGCCATCAGTTCTGAGAGTGCTGTTGACACAAAACAGAAAGAATCTTGTGACAGATGAAAAATTGGATGTGCAAGAAAGAGCTTCCTTATGAATTACTGATGTAGATGTATTTTTATAGATTGCATGTGTTGCATTAGCAGCAAACCTTTGACTCTTAAGTTTCCAATTGGCAACTTAGTTTCAAACAGGGAATCCACCACTGTGAAATAAGTACAGATGATGGAAGACAATCAGATAAATTATGTCCCTTTTTAAAAATTAACAAGTATTTTTATTTTCAAAAAATGTTGAAGTGTAAGTAAATATGAATACATACTGAAAATTGAATCGAGCCTAGGTGTGATCCAATATATTTCTCTTTTTGCATAGCCTATAAAAATGCAAAAATTATCTGCAGTGCATATTTGAATAAGTGTAAGAATATGGTAATTAACTTCAGATGGGAAAATTGTTTTGATTGTTATTGAGGGTCCTTATTTCTCCTTCCACCCTCCCATGTTAAAAAAAAATCACATTGAAAAATCCTGAAATTGAGAACAGTAAATTCTGTTTATTCTGGTTTTAATTTCTTTGTGTTGTATCTGTGTGTGTCTCAGCATGCATAGTTAGCTTTAATACTCTTAATAGAAATGGCTGAATGATACTTGGCATCCTGTTGGGTTTCACCTTTATCTATTCATTGCTTGAGTTGCTTTACTGCTGTATTTTCTTAGTTATTATTGTGAATATACAGGGATTTCAGTTGTAAGGATAATAGTAACAAATATGTTTATAGTTTCAGCTACGCCCATTTCAACTGAATTCTAGGAACAGTATTATAAATAGAGAACAGGGTGCAGTTAGTGACTCTAATATAGCAAATAGGACCAAATTATTAATAACTTCCCCTTAACCATGACTGCTGTCACTACTTATGTACTTAACAGATACCTTAAAGCAGGTAGTTCTTACTGATGTGATACTTTCATGCTGTTCTGCATTTCAAGATTTGATGAATCTTTACTCTGGAAAACTTGGTCTGATAAATATTTTTCCTTTTATTTTTGGTAATATGATGCAATCCCAACTTCTTTAGTGCTCGTGCATTCTGTAATAAAGGTATATTCTTTCTCTGGAGCGGATTTAAGCACAAAGGAGTGGGCTAACGTTACCTTGCAGATTAGTCTGCTGTACGAGCTGTATGTACAGATGTTCTTGTGTTGTACTTTAGCAGCCCTGTGTAGGGGAAAGGGCTTATGGTTACGGCTCCCTTTACAGAATTAAACAATACAGCTAAGAGACGTAATACATCAGATTACCAGCAGGTGGTCTAATTGCAAGGTGATGTGAGTTCTATTACATTCTGCTTTTCTTTTTGTGGTGATGAATATATAAAGGCTTTGTTTAGTAATTGCTAAAGCTGGGAATGCAGCAGAAAGGGAAAATGGTTCAGCACAAAGGAGATGCGTGTTTTTAGGGGGAGGAGGGGAACACGAGCAAAACCGGAAGAATTAAAAAAGAATTCCACTTATAAATAAACACTTCTATAGCCCTTCTGATAGCTAACCTTCATTATGCTCTATGGCTGAGTAATGATATAGAGAATTGCCACTCTTTTAACTATCTAGTTGTAACTTTTTTTTTCCTTTTGATAAAGAGTCAGGGGATGCACTGTTTGCACTTAATCAGCATAATATTTACATGCCTTGTCCTGGGAAATAGTTTTCCTTTGTATCTTTCCTAAATGTGTCAGGTGAAAGGTGTGCACTAAGGGCATCTATTTGTTTTGAGACTAGTTTTTGTATCAGTTATAGTTTAAAGGGAAGAAGGTCTTAATTCCTGGAAGGAGTCTTTGATGCTTGGAAGGAACACTCTGGCTTTCTTACATAACATGCTTATATAAAAACATTTCAAGTTCAATGTTGCCTTGAAGTGTTGATTTAATGATATCTAACAAAAAGTACTTGTTCATTACAGCCATATTTTCTGCTCTGAAGAATCTCCAGGAAAAAATTCATCGACTGGAGTTGGAAAGGTTTCAGGCAGAAGAAAATGTAAAACACCTCAGCAGGGAAACAGCAGACTATAAAAAAGTACTGAGTGAACAAATGGAACATAAAGAACATGACAAGACTGAAGTGTCAAAGAAAAATCAAGGTTGTTTGCAAAACTTTATATAGATACTACAGATCACTGATGTGGATGAAACTTTATTTCTATTGATGTGTGAAATAATTTCAGTTTACTTTCAGCATCTCTTAATTTACAATGACACATGGAGTTACAAAAAATAATGTAAAAATGTACTTTGTTTTAAGGATTTGCATGCATACAGAAGTTAATTAGGCTTAATATGTGAGTTTGTTTAGATGGTCCTTTTCTTGTTTGTTTTGGAACTGTCTTGAAAACAGAAAAAAAAATCCGAGGACAAAACAGCACATGATTTCAGTTTTCTACCTTCTGTTAATCTTCAGAACTGGCTTCTCAGCTGGCAGCAGCAGAGTCTCGGTGCAGCCTTCTAGAGAAACAGCTGGACTATATGAGAAAAATGATCCAGCATGCAGAGAATGAGAAGTCTCATCTCTTGGAGAAACAGGTGTGTTCTCAAAATTATCTCAGAGTTAAATCACAAAAATCATTAACTGTGTCATGATTTTTCATAGTTTCTGTAATATTCATACTTTCAAGTGTGGATATCTATTTTATCTGGCCTTTATATACTTAGTTGTGGATGGTTTCCCTACTTACATTTCCTGGTCTTCTCATGATCCTGGTATTTTCTTTGCACACCTGTTTCTAAGGCAGTATCAGGCTCTGGTATTAATAAGTATTGTTTGCTTCTGTATGATTGGCTTATTGCAGTAGCTCATTGATATCCCTCAGTGTTATACCCATGTACCACTGGAAAAGACCTTCCTTTTGTGTTCACACTCTTCAGATCTTTGGGGATATTCTTTGCTAACACTGCGTTTGCTAAACTGGTGGTGAAATGCTCATTCTGTAGAAATAGCAGTAAAATTTCTATTCACCACCACGAGTGACTAGGATTTGACCTATATTGAAAATGAACTTGAATTTTATGGGTGTATGGATCACCTGGAATTCTCTATTCATTGGTCTCTGTGGCTGTTCTATTTCTGTCTGTTAAATATTTGCTAAAGAAAAAAGAATATAAGAAAGCTATCTCTCGTAGCTGCATAATGAGTTTGGTTTGTTTTTTTTTACCAAACCTTGGTTTGGAGGAAGGAGAGACTACAGAATCTTTTCTCATCAGAATTTGGTTGAGTGTGCAGTTCCCCAGCATTGGTGGAGCAGTAGTGGAGTTTGCTCTCTGATAGTAGTGCCATCTAAAATTGCACAGAGGAAGTAGAAGTTCCTTTGCACTGTTCATGGGCCTCCTTGGTGCTCCAGACACAAGGTTTACTATAGATGTTCTTATTTTATTGTACTTATAAATTGTTTTCCTTTTCAATTCTCCCTTCAAGGGTTCATTGGAGAGAGATCGGCTTCTTAATCAGTCACATGTTCAGTCTAAATTGGAAAAGCTGGATATGCTGGAAAAAGAGTATAGGAGACTTACTACGATGCAGTCCATAGCAGAGGTCTGTCATTTGTGTTGGATACTATATCAGATTTGTCTTGTTTGTTGTAATGAGCACTTGATAGCTGTATGTCAATAAAGGAGCTGAGCAAAACTTTGTGCTGTAGAGAAAGACAGTGACTAAACTTCTTTTTAAAGCTGAAGTGGTGTAAAAATTTAAAGTTATTGCTGAAAGTCTGCATGGCTAGATGGGCTCTAGGTCACTGTATACTGCGAGAGTTGATGTCTTGTTAAGCCTTAACAGTATCTGTTCATGTTCCTCTTTTGTGCTTAGTTGGTGCTTAGGCACGTAACTTTGCAGGCATTCCTGAGATCTCAACTTCTGAGTTGCCTTGCGTGCTACTGAATAACTTGCAGTTACTTTCTGTTATGACCCATATTTAATTTGACTTGTATGAATTTGGTGTGTGTGGTGTGGGTTTTTTTTGTTTTTTAGCCCTCCTTCTTAAGAAACAGTTATTGCTAGTTACTTTGTATGCAGATTTCTGGAGCGTGGCATTGTAAGGCCTCTAGTGTGGGATGGCTGTCAGTGGGTTCAAACCAGGCTACCTTTTCAGGACTCCTTTTGAATCAGTAGCTTTTATGAGTTTGAAATGATAGTGTTTGGTCATATGCTGTTTAGGTGGGTTGATCCTTGAATTTTTATAATTTTTTGTAATTTTATAATGAGAAATAAACCCAAATCTGTGGGCTGCAGGAGAATCTCTGCTCTGGCACCTGGAGTACCTCTTCCATCTCATCATTGACCTTGGTCTGCAGGACTGTTGCTTTCACATATCCTCACTCCTCTCTTCTTGCTTCTGTTGCCCAGCAGGTTTTCTTCTGCTTCTCAAGTCTTTTATTCCAGAGGTGCTGTCCCCACTGCTGTTGGGCTCAGGCCTTGGCCAGTGGTGGGTCTGCATTGGAGCTGGCTGGCATTGGCTCTTTCAGACAGAGGGGAAAATTCCAGCAGCTCCTCACAGAAGCCACCCCTGTAGCCCTTCACTACCAAAACTTTGCCACACAAACCGCGTAAATCTTTCTGTGTACTCTCTGTGGTGTTGGCTTTCGAGGTCCCATGCACTTACCTCTTTCTGCTGCTGTAGAAACCACAAGTCTCCCAAACCTGAACACTACAGAGAACTTAACCAGGGAGAGGCTTCCACCTGCAAGTTTCTTCCCTGCTCCCCCAAAAGGACTAGAGAGTACATGGTGGTATTGAGGATAGCAGGTCTGGGCTCTGTCAAAATCACAGGCTTGCCACCCTGCATACCAGCCCTTACCAGGTGCTGAAGTAGAACATGTATCTCCAGGAGTACATGAAGAGATGTTTGGTAGTAAATCTTTAGCTACGTGGTTTGTTGCAGGACCTTTAGACACTACAACTCTTCTTGGAAGTCCCTGAGCCAAGGCAGCTGTCACAAGCTGTTTAAGATCTGACACCCCATTGTGGTGAGCTGCAGTTGTGGAGTACAAGTGTCTGCATTGTTGACTTAGGCCAAAGACTTGTAAAGAGAAATAAGTGTCTTCTGGGTCTTCTTCAGTGAAAGAAGCAGTAGTTTCCTCCAGGGTCAAAGTTGTAATAACTGGTTCAGCAACTGGAATTCCCTCTGAAGGGCTTTTACCAAGCTTTTGTCTGGTAGCAACTGAAGTTTAATAAGGCTGGGTTGTTTGCCTTTTTGTACGTGGCTAGTTAAAATTATTTCAGCCTTAAGACTCTTACTTGCTTTTTTCTGGATCTAGCTAGATGTCTTTGCTTCTTTATCTTTAGGAGTTAGTAGCTGTCACAGTTCAATCTGTTTTAGTGGAATTGGGTATTAAATTCATACAATTTTGAAACAATTATGGGAACTGAAAAAAATATGGATCTAGCTATGACTAAAGGTTGTTTTCCTTGTGATGATGAGCCATTCATTCTCTACAACACCCTGAAAGGAGGTTGTTGTCAGGTGGGGGTTGGTCTCTTCTCTTTCAGTAAGACAAGAGGGCATGGTGTTAAGCTCTGCCAGGAGAGGTTTAGGTTAGATATTAGGAAGAAATTCTTTACAAAGAGGGTAATCAGGCATCAGAATGGGCTGCCCAGGGAAGTGGTGGATTCTCCATCCCTGGAGGTTTTTAAGATGACTGGATGTGGCCCTTAGTGCCATGATCTAGTAACCACGGTGGTGTTGGATCAAGGGTTGGACTTGATGATCTCAGAGGTCCTTTTCAACCCGGCTGATTCTATGATTTTCTGGTTCACAGGTCTGTCTGCCTCTGTGGTTATGGGCTATATTCTTATGTGAGCATCTGTGTGCTAGGTGTTACCTTATCCTGAAGGAGTGACAGTACTCCCTGATCAGAACAGTTCCATCTGTTTCATCTTTGATCTGTAGTTATGACCATGGGACCACAGGAATGTTTTCAAGTTGAATTTGAATCAAGAAGTAAAGACTGTTTCATACATGGTGTGTTTAAACGGATGGAAACTGGCGAGGTGACTGCTCATGAGTGAGCAATAATTTAACTGCTTCTGATTTCAGGCACTGCCAGAGCACAAGTTGTATGTGGGTCTTACTGAGAGCATTTCATCTCTGCAGAGCCACTACCTGGCCCTATAAGTGTATTATCTTCAAGCAATTTGCTAATGTTAATATTGCCTGTGAAAAGGAAATGCTGAGATTGCTATTTCTTTGAAGTACCTGTCATAGGAGTACTTGCCCTAGAAATGCTTTTGAGGCATATTTATTGCAACTATAGTCCTGCAGTGCATTCCCTGGATAGCTGGCTGAAAAGATCTGAACATTTCTCTGTCTGAGAATGGAGTAAGGACAGGGTTGTTCCCTAAAAGTGCATTTGGGCTCTGGTGTTATGTGTAGCCAGGTGACCAGAATTTGAATGTATGTGTCGATGATGCTTTTTGAACAACTGTGGTTTGGAGTAATTGATTTTAGTGCTAACAATGAGACTTAATAAACCCCCACCATTCTGTGAACAACAGAAGTGGTGAACCTTCACATCCTGTTGTGGCTGTACACTACCTACACCTGTAGCTTTTCCTCTGCCCTCTCATTGCCAGGTGGTGAGAAGCAGCAGCTTCCCTGTGTCAGCTGGGTGGACACTGACTGCTCAGCTGCCCAGCAGATGCTAATTTGCAAGGCAGAGAAGCACAGAGGTAAAAGCTGTCTTTGGTCTGGAGACATTTCCTCTCTGGTGGAACTAATTTGGATGCTTATCCCAGCAGCTGATTTTATGACATTTAGGTGTTCTTTATCTGTGAAGTTTCAACTTTCTGTCTTTGGTTAAAGTTTGAGGGATGGAATGCCATTCAGAGGGTCCTGGACAAGCTCAAGAAACATGCCCATGGGAACCTTGTGAGGGTCAATGAGTCCAAGTGCAGTGTGCTATTTGTGGGTCAGGGCAACTTCCCCCCAGGCTGGAGAATGAAAGGATGGAGAGCAGCCCTGATAAGAAGGACTTGTGGGCTCTTGTGCATTAAAAAATGGGACCTGAGCCAACAGTGTGCACTCACAGCCCAGAATGCCAACCATATCCTGGACTGCATCAGGAGCAGTGTGGCCAGCAGGCCGAGGGAGGTGATTCTGCCCCTTTATTGTGCCCTTGTGGGACTCTGCCTGGAGTGCTGCATTCAGCTCTGGGGTCCCCAGCGCAGGAAGGACGTGGACCTCTTGGATTAGGTCCAGAGGAGGCCTCAAAAATGATCAGAGGGCTGGAACATCTCTCCTATGAAGACAGGCTGAGAGGGTTGGGGTTGTTTAGCCTGGAGAAGAGAAGGCTCCAGGGAGATCTTGTTGTGGCCTTTCAGTACTTAAAGAGGGCTGATGAGGAAAATGAGGACAGATGTTTTAGCAAGGCCTGTAGCAATAGCACAAGGGGCAATAGTTTTAAATTAGAAGATAGACTAAATAAAAGGAAGAAATTTTTTACAATTAGGGTGGCAAAATGCTGGAACAGAGAGATTGGAGATGCCCCCATTCCTGGAAATATTCAAAATTAGGTTGGACAGGGCTCTGAGCAACCTGGTCTAGTGGAAGGTGTTCCTGCCCAATGCAGGGGTCTTGGACTTAATTGACCCTTAAGGATCCCTTTAAATCCAAACTGTCCTCTGATTCTGTGATTTTCTGAGTGAGGTGATTGCATGAGATTTAATGTCTGGTTTTGCCTGTTTTCTAAGAGAAATTGAAATACTTTTTTTCTATTTTTTTTCATTGAAATTCTTTGCCGTGGCTATTGGTGATCAAGCAGACTGTTTAGGCAGCACACTTAGTGTGCAGTGCTATCTTGGAAGATGGGAGGTACTAGCAGAGAGGGTCTGTTTGCTTGGCCCTGCCTTCTCTTTCTTAATTATAGTCAAGTAATCTGTGCAATACTTTCTCCTACTGTCAAAGGTTTAGCTCTTGCCCGCATTCTCTACCAAAAAAGTTGTGTTAAGGGTTTAACCCTTGCCCACATTCTCTACCAAAAATGATGTCAGCGGTTTAGCCCTGTCCAGGAGCTGCTCCACCGTGTGCTGCCCCAGGAACCCTGAGCCCCCAGTCACAGTGCACCTCCTACAGGCCTCACCTGAGTCATGGCCACACGTCTCAGATCGGCTGGCAGGAGGGCAAGGGTGAAACCCTTAACATCACTTTTTTGGTGGAAGGCAGTCCAGAGGAGGAAGGAGGAGGGGAAAAAAAAGTCTTTGAGGTAACAGTTCCAAATCACCTCAGCTCGAAAATCTCTCTTTCTCTCTCCATTGGAATGCAGGGGAGTCTGCCTCCCACCTCTAGCTGCTTGTCTATGGCTACTGAGGGTTTACCGTGGGCTTCGAGGGAACACTCGTATCACCATGTCATCACCACAGAGTGTAGGGCTCTGTGGAGGTTCCTTCCACAAGGAGTTTCAGGGGGTTTCCTAAGAGTCACCACCCCTCCCTGGGTCACAGGGGTTCTGGGTTTCTTTTGGCTCAGTCCATAGCCAAGAACACTCTCTGGTGCTATGTTCTGCTGCTCCAAGTAGCTTCTTCTCTTGCTCTCTGGAATTCTTCTGACTCTCTGCTTTTGGCCAGGTGCCCAGTCTTGGCTCTTGGCTGTGGCTGGCCACTCCAGTTCACCACCGCTCCCCCACTTGCAGTGAAAGGGGTCATCCTGCCATCACACCCAGTCCGAAATTGCACCAGGCCCCCGGTATAGAGGGCTTAGTGTTAGGCTCAGCTTTTGGACAAAGTGCCAAGGTCGTGAGGGGGCTCAGCTCGTCAGTGGAGGGTTCACTGGCTTTTCCACCATTCTGCGGCTGCAATTCTTCTGCAGCTTGTTGCATGCGGCTTCCAGGTGATTCCTAGTTTTGGCCTCAAGCCATCCTTGCCCTCCTTGGGCTAGGCCAGGCCTCCAGCGGGGACACCCACACAAAGGTTTCTTCACTCCAAATCTTCCACAGGTGGCAGGGATTTTAGTAAGTCTTTTCCCCTGCTGGAGAGGGGAGGATAGGCCCAGGGAGGCCCCCTCTCCCCCCTCCTGTTACACTGATCTTGGAGGCTACATTGCTATCTCTTGTTCTCCTCCACTCTCCTCCAGGCTGGAACTTCTTCTGTGCAACACCTTTCTTTTCCGGTTTGTTAAATATGTCATTCATAGAGATGTCACAAAAATCTCTGATTGGCTACTTGGCCGGAATTTCACCTGGAGTCAACCATTCCTTACTCCAGTACTGGGGGAATGGGCTAAATCATGACATCTACAAACAAGAAAACTAAACTGTTTTAGGAATCCAACTTGGGTATTAGAAATATATATTTCTAATATAGAAATATATATTTCTAATACCCGTTTCTAATAGGGTCTATCACGGATGATACAGTAAGACATACACTAGCTGTGCAGCTGGACAGCTAGCTGAGGGAATACTTATTCATTTCAGAATAAACCCTTTCATAAAAGCTTTATGACAATCTTCAGTTTAAACAGAGTATTTTTCATACGGAAAATTCTGTCAGACTTAACAAGTTATCTTTATAGACTGACCTCAAGGAAATCAAGAGCTGTGCCAATAACTGGGCACAAGGGCAGAAAACAACTTTTTTACCTGGAGTACCTCTCTTTTGAATGGAAAAAAAATCATCGGGAGGATTCTTTTATTCAACACAAAAAGTTGGTTCCTTTATATAGTGCCTTTGTCCTCAATGTTTATCCAGGCTTTTGCCTTTTAACACCTTTGTATAACAGCTCGTTACATTGTTCTTGCAGTTAATGCTTCAGTAAAGCAGAATTGAAATATTTTCTACCTCAGTGTAGTTTTTATAGCATCTGTAAACATTTTGTAGCATTTATAAACAAACAGAAGTGTACCAATACAGCTGTTGCTCTGTATTGCAGGCTTTTCTGCCTCAAGTTTAATTAGTGGCTTTGTGAGTTACCAGTCTTTGGGGGAAGAGAAGGGAAGTTGTTTTGTGTACTAGAGCTCAGTATTTTTTCTTTCTACTGTATAAAGTCAGAAAGCTATTTGATAACTTTCACTTTGGGAATTTCAGTGTATTCTGTTTAAAGAAGGTTTTCATCTTGTTGGAGGATTTACAAAGAAATGTGTGGTTTTGCCCTTAAACTTTTTCTTTGAAAAGGGGTTTCAGAGGAGTTCTTACATGCTTGTGCGATTTAAAAAAATGAAGTTACTTCGGTTTTGTTTAAAGGTATCTCAGAGGCATCATACAAACTTTCCTATGTCATCTTTATTAGGATGGTGGATAGATGTTCAAAAATTCTTTTCTTGTAGCACTGTAAGTTACAGATTTTAGCAGAAATACCATTAGTGATCTAAATAAAGCAAGTCTTCTCTCGCCTTTGGATGATACATGATGTCTTTGTTAGCTCATTGTAGTACAAAATCTTGGAGGATAATGTACACAAAGCAACCTACTTTCTAGAGTGTTTTTACAGCTGGAGAGAGACAGCTTTGTGTATTGCTCTCACCTGTGACTTACTTCAGCAATTGATATCTGAATTTAAGAATAGAAAAAACAAATTTTAAGCGTAAGATTTTTGACTGCTGTATTTGTGCCTATACAGACAAAGCACGAGCAGTCGTTCTAATGCTCAATTACTTTTGCTTCACTTACCTCTAAGTCATAAGTTGAACTCCTAGTTTTGCTCAAGCTCTTAGTATTATAGGGTTCAGGAAGAAAAAAATGGTTTCGTTAGTAATGGTATTATTTTTATTCAACTTTGACTAGAAAAAAATGAAAGAGCTGGAACAGAAGCTTTGGGAGGAAGAACATGCAAGGAAGCTTGTTCAGGAAAAAGCAGCTGAGGTAACCAACAGGAAATTTCTTTTGTACTGCATGCACTGTAATTAGCTCTTCCTTTTTATCAAATTTTCAGCTAAGCTTACTGAAAATGCTTGCCATATGTGTCAAAGATTAATGAAATCCTGGGTTTAGTTTTTTTTTCCTTATTTCTTTCCTCCTGTCTGGGGTACCAAATGTTCTGAAGTTCTCTGAGCTTTTTGGAAACCCCTTTCTAACAGCACCTGTGCACTGAAGCTTCAATTTCTCCACTAAATAAGTTAGTTGGAAAAGGGGAGTAGAAATTCAGACTAATTTAATAATTGAGAGTGCATGTGGATCTCTAAATAGATCAAGGTCAACAAGTGTGCTCCCTTGTTCATAGTGGTAATTAAAATATTTTAGGAGAAGGCAAAAAAGAGACAATGTACTCTTGGGTATGAGCCCATAAGGATGCTGGTCTCCTCCTCACCTGGATGTGCAGTGTTCATTAAAAGCTCATTGTTTGCTGAAGAATTACGGAGGCAATGTGTCAGCTCTAAGCTGTGCCATGAGTTTGGTGTGATGGGGAAAGGGATATCAAATTCATCATGAAAAATTGTGCTATGAATGCTTCTAGATGAGATTGGTTATGACATGATTTGTAAAGCCATGCCATGTCTTGGCAACATGCTGTTGTCAAGCCAACAGCAAAGTATATGGGATTCTCACTTGTCAACAGGGAGTTCTAAACTCTTTCAAAAGATGGTTTGGTGGTTGGGTGTTTATTATGTTTGTTTGAAGTGGGGTTTTTTTACTGTCAGTAAAACAGAAGAAGTAGTTGCTCGTTAACTATATGCCATGGGATCAATTAAGCAGGGTTGGATGGCTTGGATTTCCCTAATACTTTGTCAAGTGTAAAGCACAGCTGATGTTTTGGCACTTGCCTACATGGGGCTAATGCAGTAAGGCTAATTCTCTAATTTACTAGGATTACTGAGTAGTGCTACCAGAGGAAGTATTTAGTGTTTAAATGGACCTTGGAAAGGAAAAGTATCCTAAAAATTTACATCCCTTGCTTTCAGAGAGCCTGTATTTTAAAAACTCTTGGTTTGCAATTCTCTGCTTACTCTGTCTCTGATTATTTATTAATATAATTTCAGTAACTCCCCTTATTCCCTCAATTAAAGCTTCAGACAGGCCTGGAAACCAACAGGCTACTGATTCAAGCAGCATCACCATTGCTTTCTCCAAAAGCAAGACAACCCAGGAAAAAGGCTAAGCAGCCAGAGAAGGTAAGTTGGGGAGAAGAGAAAGGCAGTTACTGGGGAGTTAAATAAGGATGTGTGCATGTGATCAGGAAGCAGGTTGCATCCTTTATTAGAGAAAGGGAAATGGGTTTGCTGTAGGGTAATCTTTGCTAAATATTTCTCTTCTTTCTTTCCAGAAATGCCCCCTTGGAAGCCGTTCCACTGTGCAGCCCCATTACAGACTGTGTCTGGGTGATGTACCCTTTGTGGCTGGGAAGGTGAGCTTATAAGCTTAATGCTCAGTAGCTGCAGCTCCTTAAGTGACTTTGACTTGGTTCACTCCTGACACCCAGTGGTCACATTATTTAATTTTCTTTGATGCTTTTCTTCAGTTTGTCTTCAAAATACATGTTGGATGTTGATAACTTGCTGAGCTAGCACTTCCAAAAACGGCTCTGCATTATGCTGCTTGACAAGCTGTTCTTGTCTGTGCTTATTAATTCAAACAAATGTTAATTCAAACAAAAAGTACATTCTTGGCAGCAAAACAAAAGTGTTACTGTTCTTAAATATTCTTTGGCGTTACCAGTTATTATCAATGCCATTTAAAAGAAGTCTCTTCCACTTTTCCTCCTAGTCTACCAGTCCCAGTCATTCAGTTGCTGCCAACGTGCAACACGTGCTACACCTGATGAAACAACACACGAAAGCTTTGTGTAACAGACATGTGGTAAATGATGCTCCACTGGCAAAACCCATCAGCACTGCTCATCCTGCCAGCAAAAGCAGAAGGCCGTCCCTGCCCATGGAATCATCTTCATCTCAGGAAGAGCTCTCAGAAGTGTTGCTGACTTTACAAGATGAATTTGGACAGATGAGTTTGTGAGTTTGGTATATTCTTCATTGCAGATTATGAATGTTTTATATTTTTTGCCTTTTGCTTGAACTTGGAAGGCTGTGCTTGAGAGAGGTGTTAGTTTAGGAAATGTTTGTTCTGCTGGCTGCAGAGGCTGTGTCATTTCTCCTTGCAGTTAGAGAGAGACTCTGCTAAACAGTCTGGACACCATGCCTGTGTTCATGTGCAGCAGTATTGAATTCAGAGGCAGTGAAGTGTGGCAACAGCCCTGATGTAGTGGATTATTGTGGTTTAAACCCAGACAGCAGCTAACCACACAGCCACTTGCTTACACACACATCCCTTAACACCCATCCCCTCCACCCTGTTGGGATGGGCACTGTACACCCCTATACTGTATCATATATGTCCTGTCCAAGCTCCCCACTTTCCAATATATATCCCACTTAACCACCATCACCTTTCCAGTCTTTTGATATGTGCACAGGCACATATCATTCCCACAGTCTGTGGACCATCCCTGTACTAGTCTATCGAGTTCATATAGTCTATGACTTTGGACTCAACTGTCAGAATTCTTCTGGGGCAGGAAAAGGTAGTGTATGGATAGTTGCATGCTGAAGTCACTTGGGGGTTGTGGTGGATGAGAGGCTGGACATGAGCTGGCAAGTGTGCATTTGCAGCCTAGAAAGCCAACCCTATCCTGGGCTACATCAAAAGCAGCATGGCCAGCAGGTCAAGGGAGGGAATTCTGCCCCTCTACCCTACGCTGGTGATACCCCCTCTGGAGTGCTGTGTCCAGCTCTGACACTCCTAACATAAGAAAGATGTGGACCTGTTTGAGTAGGTCCAGAGGGGACCACAAAATGATCAGAGCTGGAGCACCTCTCCTATGAAGACAGACTGAGAGAGCTGGGGTTGTTCAGCCTGGAGAAGAGAAAGCTCCAGGGAGACCTCATTGTGGCCTTTCAGTGCTCAAAGGAGGCTGTAAGAGAGCTGGAGAGGGACTTTTTACAATCATGTGGTGATTGGATGAGGGGTAATGGCTTCAAACTGAAAGAGGGCAGGTTTAGGTTAGATATTAGGAAGGAATTCTTTACTGTGAGGATGGTGAGACACTGGAACAGGTTGTCCGGAGAAGCTGTGGATGCCCCATTCCTGGAAATATTCAAGGTCAGGCTTGATGGGGTCTGAGCAACTTAGTCAAGTGAAAAGTGTCCCTGCCTGTGGTAGGGGATTTGGAACTAGGTGATCTTCTAAGGTCCCTTCCAACCCAAATCATTCTATTACCTGTTGTTCTTTGACCATCAACCCCACAACAGAAGGGTCCTCTAAGAGACAAGGCAGGGTAGAGAGCTGCTTCATTCCCTTTGTCTCCAAGGCAGCTATACTGAAAGCCCCCAGTAGCTTTTTGGGTCCTTAAAATGCCCCCTTCTGAGACAGTCTGTTCCAAGGGTGCACAGGGCCTTTGGGCTGCTTGCACTGGGGTGCTTTTGCCCATCACTCTGGCTGATTCCAGCCTCCAAGACTGTCAGCTCTTGGGATCCCCTTGTCACTCCAGAAATGCAAATGAGTTCTGCCCCTGTACAGCTTGATGGCATTAGGTGCACTGTGGACCAGGGTCTGCTAGAGCCTTATACTCCTGTGGGGCTGATGTGCCAGGCCATCTGATCCACACAGTCCAGTAAAGCTGGATGTCCCTCTCCTGCACTGGCTAGAGACAAGGCTCCTCTAATATTGGTCCTAGGATTCTCCATTTCTGTAAAAACAAATTAGAATTCCTTTTCATAGGATCGGGAATAAGATCAGCCCTGCCACTCTGTCTGGGGAACTGCCCACTGGAGACTCAAGCACAACTGGGGATTCATCAGGAAAGCTGCTGTTTGTTTTCTTCCCTGCAATTCACGTAGCTGTGCCTGTATGATTGAGGTAGTTTTTCCACTTCCTCATGTCCTCCTTAGTCAGGGAGTCAGGGACTCCTTAGCTAGAAGTCAGGATTCCCTGTGGTGTGTATTTGCTATATACTGTCTTTTGTGTGAAAGGAACCTTACTGTTTGTGGCGTTTAAACAGCAACTCAGTCCCACTCAGCTCACTGCTCCCAGACACACACCCTCCCCTGATCTGAACCACATTCAGCTTCCTACCACTAGGACCGTGCTGGTTTTAACATCTTAAGGATATTCAGAGTTCTCAAAGGCTGTTGTAATTACCCTCCCACGCCTTCCGCTTCTTCTCCAGGCTATCTCCTCCGCAGGTTGGCTCTCTGAGGAGCAGAGGTGAAAGGTGTCATTACAAACATTCCCCAGTAGGAGGCTCCCGCAGTGCGGAGGGACGGTGGTGCTGAGGACACAACACCCCGCCCCCAGCGAGGAATTTCACGGGCAGGGATCCCATCGTACCATAAATCAGCTTTGTGACCAGCCACTATCAAGCCAATATAATGAATGCCTATTAAAAAAAAACAGTCTGTTTTCACACACTCTGGTCAGATCTGTCATTACCTCAACTCCTCATGCCCCACACTGGGTGCTAAAAAAGGAGTTTAATCCCAGCCAGTAGCTAAGTACCATGCAGCTTCTTGTTCGCTCCACTCTGGTGGGATGGGGAAGAAAATTGGGAAAAGCTAAAACCCATCAGTATAAATGAGGGCAGTTTAATAATTGATATAAAGTAAAATGTAATAACAGCTGTCAAAAGGGGAGAGAAGAATAAAACCCAAGGAAAAAAACTATGCAATGCACAGTACAATTGTTCACTGCCTGTTGATTGATGCCCAGCCTGTCCCCAGCAGCAATGGACCCCTCCCAGCCAGCTCCCTCCAGCTTATATATTGAGGATGATGTTCTGTGGTATGGAATCCCTTTGGCCAATATGGATTGGCTGTCCCAGCTATCCCCACTCCCCAGCTTCTTGTCTAACTCCTCACTGGCAGAACAGGAGATGCTGAAAAGCCCATGGCTTAGGGTAAGCACTGCTCAGCAATAACAAAAGCATCAGTGTCTTACCAACATTATTTTCATGCTAAATCCAAAACACAGCACTGTACCAGCTACTAAAAAGAAAATTAACTCTGTCCTAGCCAAAACCAGGATGTGGACAAATACTCCATTAAAGGACAGCTTTACTAGGCATTTTACTTGTCCTGGTTAATAGACGATAATTGTTACTGTCCTGGACAACTGCAGTAGGTACAGGTACACAAAACAGAATGAGTGCTGAGATCATGCTCTCAAAGGGTTATTTGGTCATCTTGAGTGTGTGATTTGAAGTTAGAAACTACTTATGTTATTAAGACTTAACATAGGAGCATCCTGCCACCAGGATGTGCTACAGACCAGCAAAACTGTTCTTTCTGGTTTGTTACAGTGTATTGGTCATGTCTGGCTGTTGATGCTCTGGTTTCCTGGAGGAGTTATTTCTGAACTGGGGGTGCAAACGGTAGAAGCCAAGGGAGCCTGATGCAAGCCTTGTTCTTTCTGAATTCTATGCTAGTGATCACCAGCAGCTGTCAAAGCTCATCCAGGAAGCCCCAACCACTGCAGTGAAGGAAGATCTGGAGAGGGAACTTGAGGCATTGGTGGGAAAGATGGAAGCAAAGGCAGACCAGATCAGCAAAGTTCGGAGGCACCGGATGCAGGTGACTTTCTTTTAACTGTGTTCATGCTCATGTAGGGCTGCTGACTTAAGTGTCTTTTTTAATGTTAGATCCTAATCTAGCAGCAGTTGAATAAAGCAGAAATAACTACTTTAGAGTAGTATTGCCTAGCTCTAGCTTTGATATCCCAGAGTTAGTCTGCGTACCTCCATCCTTCTGTCCCAGTATTTTTGCAGAAATACCCTTTCTGTCACCCTTGTGCACACTCTTCATCCTTTCATGGGCAGAGCTCTCATGTATCGCATCGCACTTTACACCTCTTGTCCCTTGAACGTTGCTTAACAGTTTACCTCTGAGTAAATGACCTGTTTTGATCTGCATTTGAAAATACCCAAAATGCCTGTTTTGCTTGTTTTACAACTTTCAGAATGTTTTGAGTGGTGTAGCTTGTTCATTCAAAACTATAAAACATATTGATTTCCTGTTTTCTTTCATCTTCATTCGTTTTAGTGTATTCCGTTCAAAGAGCTTAACCACTTTCAAAGAGCAGAGACTTGCCCTTACCTGACATAACTTATACATAAAATATGTGCTGAAAGCTCTGCTGCTGATGTCCAGAATGGACATATGAAATGTTTGCAGTCAAAAGCATTACTCACTTTTGATCTCTTACGATCTTCAGAGGAACTGCTGCAGAGAAGCAAATGTGCTGTAGTTCCCGGTAGTAATGATGCTGTATATGCTATTGGCGAAAGTTTAGGAGCCAGGATTTAGGAAAACCCACTGCAAGCTGTAAACTAGGAGGAGGAAGCACCTCTGCCTGAAGAAAGGGGAGCTATAGAAGCCACCTGTGTTGCAGTCTGGGCATATGAATGTGTCTGCACCTCAGACTGCCCAGTTTCCCACTCAGCCTTGTGCCAGTTCAATCTTTGCTGGGGAGTACTGAGTCTTATTTACAGTGCTGTGTGTGGATACTGCCTCTTCACCCCAGCAGGGTGCTGGTGTTCTTTTTAAAGCTACATCTCTGACAGTGAGTAGCTATTAAAATTACTAGTATGTACGTAGAAAAGTTTTTCTACCTTTTTTTTGTTTTTTTTAATCACTAGATGGTAACAGTGACAAGTCAACTTTTTCCATCTCTAACTTTTACATTCCTGATCTCGGAGATATTTCCCCCTAATGAATTTGTCAGTTTTTAAAGAGATAACCTAGTAGTTCAGACTATAAGCTAACCATAATTCTAAAGATGCAAATATAACAATGCTTTGTAAGGAAAATATTTATTATTCAGGGTGACTTGGAAGCATCCATTTGCTTATCTGAGTGAGATAAGGGGTGGAATATTTCAGCTATTTGGAAGAATTGCTGAACATAAAATGAAACGAGGTCACTGCTTATTAGTTTTTTCTGGGCTTCTCTTTCAGCTAGAGAGACTTAAGAGAGAATGCAAGTCCAAAAAGACTTCTGCTAAACAAATGAAAGACAGCAGGTTCCCTGTTAGTGAGGTTAAAGTAACAACTACAGTAACCACAAAAGGAAAGAATGCCGGTCCCATCAAAGTGAAACCTGGAGAGAAGAGTCGCAAGAATCTTCAGTTGTTGAGAGACATGCAGACCATACAGACTTCACTACAGAAAGATGATATCAGCTGGGACTACTGACTTTTCTGCAGAGGTGTTCCTGAACTGTCCCGAACTGGCCAAACTTTCTCACATTCTGGATATAAAGCAGCTGCCTCTCTCGCTGTGTGGGAGAGACTACACTAAGCGCACTTTTGAAATACAGGCTCTTAGTTCTCCATCCCTGCATTCGATTGTATATATTATGGTCTAGCTTAAATCACATTCCATTTTTAAGGTACCCAGCCAACCACTGAGTCAAACAGTAGGGCCCCTTATGTTATGATTCCAGCATTCCCTCCATTTTCCTTCAGCACACCAAGCACTGCATGTTTGTGGGTTGGTGTGTGTGTGATGTGCCAGAACAATTGCACACTGCTGTTGAACTGGGAGGCTTCTGAGGATGCATCTTGTTTGAAATTGATGCTGCAGCCCTGAGTCTTAAGGGCTTTCTGTCAGTTCTATGTGCAGCTGCAATGATTCCATCTCTCAGATAACACCTTTTAAAGGTATTCTGTGGAGCTCTCTTCAAAATGCTTTCCTAGTTCCCATTCTGCTAAATTGCATTAGTCAGCACGAATGGCAGAGGATGCTTGAGTACTCAAAAAAGGAGCAGAATAATTTATGAATTATGTTGCTTAATGATCAAGTGATATTTTTCTACAGAAAACCTACTTAAGGAAAAAGGTATAGGATAGGGGATAATACCCTGTTTGTTGTTCACAGCTTTGGGTGGTAAAGGAGTGAGATAAACCACAAGTATTTTAAACTGCAAGTGCCTCAATCATGCCATTCAGTCCTGGCATCTTGCTTTTTAACTTGAAATATGTGCTTTGATGAGCTATCTACTTTGGTAGTGGTGCAATTAATTTTGTGCTCTGACTTGCACAGCTGAGTAAATTTTATTTATTATGTTAATAATTTAAAGAATTTCCTATTAACGGAATGTACAGAAGACCCAGATTACTTGTATATACAGTGGAAAAATAATAAAGCCAGATTGCCTGTTGAGTGAATTGTGGGAAACCTGCACTTGCTCTACATTAGCTTGGTGTTTGCTGCAGCACTGTGCCCCGTCCAGTGCCCTTTTTGTGGTGAGGTGACTTCTCCCTGGTCAGGGTGATGAACATGAGGTAACGCAGGTAAGGGGAGGGTCACAGTTGTCCACCCTTGCCTGGAGCTGAACAGGGAGGGAGCTCTACAGCGTCAACGTAGGCAGGAAGGATTTGAGTTTTAGTTGCGTGTAGGTGATCCACCCTGATTGTCTCCTTGCATCGAAGGTGCAGGAAGTGTTAGCTGTGATGGCAGAAGTCAGATGCTGTTAACCAGGTATAGTGCGAGTAACCACTTGGAGAGCAGTTCATCCCAGAGGTCTTGAAAAATCGGTAGCTGGAACTTACACTTGGTCATTTTGCTTAGGAAGGACCTCTGGAGATCAGCTTGCTCAGCTGATCTCTGTGGTTAACTTCAGCACAACCTCAAGCTGTCCTCATGCAGCTCCTTACTGATGGAGGGCTTAGGAGTATTTTAGGCTCCCCTGTGTGCTGCCTACAGTGAATGAGGTGCCCAAGTTGGAAGCCTGCTAGGTGTGAGAGCATCAAGGAGCATCCAGAGTAGATCACAAATCATCCCAGCAAACTTGGGCTTTGCGTAAGTTACATACAAAAATGTGAATGCTCCCTTTACACAGAAGTAACACTGCCAATGCACTGTGAAGTGTAGAAATGGTAGAGGTTTTTTTTGGTTGTGAAAGTATTTCAGAATACTTCACGTGAAATACTTTCACAATGAAAAACTCAATTTCTGCACTGCACAGTGTATTAGGACAGTAGGTTCTGAGAGAGTTGGGGTTGTTCAGCCTGGGAAAGAGGAGGCTCTGGGGAGATCTTACAGCACCTTCCAGTACCTAAAAGCTGTAGAAGGCATGTAGTAATAGGACAAGAGGGAGTGGCTTTCAACTGAAAGATGGCAGGTTTAGATTAGGTATTAGGAAGAAATTCGTTACTGTGAGGGTGGTAAGGCACTGGCACAGGTTTCCCAGAGAAGTTGTGGATGCCCCAGCCCTGGAAGTGTTCCAGGCCAGGTTGGATGGGGCTCTGAGCAACCTGGTCTAAGTGGAAGGTGTCTCTGCCCATGGCAGGGGGTTAGAAACTAGATGTACCTTAAAGGTCCCTTCCAGCCCAAACCATTCTGTGATTCTATTTTTGTAATACTGAGCAGCTAAGCACTGTATCTGTATTAATGCTGGTCTGTGTAGGGTAAGAGAAAATTGTCCAAAGATTAATTTTGTTTTCCTGTCATTCTAGATTTTAGAGTTTGAAAATTAGCATCTTGCAAGACCATCTGCAGAAAAATGGAGGGAGATTTGGATTTCACATACTAAACTTGCTATTTTGTTTGTTTGCATGTTCTGCAAGTCCTTTGGAGAACAACAGTGTTGAAAGTAAGAGCACAGGAATGTTACCCTTTTATCAGTTTTTATTAGTGTTAACAAAACCAAACAGCCTTCATCAAGAAACAAAATATACACACATAGTCAATTTGCTAATACAGAAGAATGCTATGAACCATCTTGTATAATGATTGTACGTAAAAGCAAGTCTGCCCTTTACCTTAAAAGCAAATCCAAGTCCTTCAGAAGTATTTTGTGTGGATTCTTTTGCACTATTGAACCATAAAGTCTCAGGCCACCCTATAACAATGTGCTCGTGCTGTACAGCCTGTTTTCATCTTGTCAGAAGGTGGCTGTGGGTTTCTCTGTAAAGCACGGAGATGGTGATTGCAGTAGTAGAGCAGGCAAAAGTGGAGGCTGCAGGGGGAAATTACTATTACTGCCTGGGAAGGAATGTGGCTTTTGAAAAGCAGTATCTTATGTGGAAATTGGTCCACTCTTGTACTCTCTCGGAAAATCCTTCTCTATGGTGGAAGAGCAGCTGAGTGAAGCAGCATGCTGACAGGTGACCATGTTATGGGATCCTGTCATAAAAGAGCAACACAAGAACGCCCACCAAGCAGTGCCCTCCTCCTTAGCATGGAAGTGAGAAGCAGCCTTGCACATAGCTAAGTGCCTTTCCTATAAGCCCAGTCTTCTACAGCCCTGTGCTTACCTGTTTGGAAGAGCAATGGGGAAGTCATGGTTTTAACAAGTGTGTGTTTTATTCCCTGTTCTGCAGTAAAATTTTATATTAAAACTGAATTTCAACTTGGGTTTAGTGAAGTGATGCTAATTCTTGAAGCAGACTATGCTGAAAAAGGCCTAAATGTAGAGCTCAGAAACTGGCTAAGATGTTAGGTCTGCCAGAATAACCTTAAGCAGCAGTTGGAATGCAGGCAGAAAGGCGTCTTTGGTTGATGTACATTTGCTTTCATTAGTTAACAGAACACTGAAATACCATTAAGTACACCGCTATGATCCTGCACAGAAGCATTAAAGTCACTAATTATGCTTACCCAAGCAAAATGTAATGGCTGATCCAAGCAGTTCACACATGCCCTGTGGTATTCCACTACCTTTTCCCTGGTGACTATGAGGCACAGGAGGCCAGAGGAGCTGTGGAAAGCTCAGGGGAGCCATGCTCCGCTCCCCCCTCAGAAATAAAGGTGCTTAAGTTGCATCCTGGCACTGTAAACTGTGAGATTCTAGAGTTGCAGAGATGGAAGTAAACATCCTATAAAATCGATGTAGGTTTCTCCTCTACCAGTGTGTTTTATTGGGAGGAGCTGCCCTTTCTTTAAATAAGGCATCATTTGCATGGCTTCCTATGATCTAGAACAAGGTGAAGGGAGTGATATGTTTCCGACACTATCACTGCTTGTCTCCAAGTGTGCTGGCAAATGCCCTCCCTCATTCGCACTGCTGTACAGACATTAATAGCAGAGGGTTTGTGCTGTTACAGCTGCATTAGAGGCTCCAATACAAAGTCAGATTTAGTCTTTCTTTTTAGCAAAGGGGAGACCTTTCGAACTTCTGAGCAGATGTTTTTCCTCCTCAGTACTTCATTCTAGTGCAGTGTCTCTCTTTAAAGCCAAGTGATTTCCAGCACATCAATGAGCAAAGAGCAAGCTCTAGTTTTCTTTTAGGTGGCAAGTGCAATTGGCTTGTATTATAAGCTAGCCACTGAGAAGATTAATTGCATAGGGGGCCTTGTCTGTTGTTTTTTGCTTAAGCTTTCTCTAGTGCTACAGTACTAATAAATTACCCTGGAGAGAGAGAAATAAATAAATAGGTTGGCATCCCCCAGATAGCATGGTGGAAATCCAGGGGGCTTCAGAAAAGCTGCCCCCATGGTCCTGGGAAGGTACTCAGCAAGAAGTCGTCCATATTATACAACTGTCTGTACAGGGGCAACACACTGTGCGGGAGAGCCAGCTCTCTCCGAGGATGAGGTGGAACGGTTGGTGATTTCTCTCTGCAGTTCCTCTACTTTCTTCTGCAGCTCGGCCCGCTTGGCCAGAAGCTCCTTGTAGCGATTGTGGACAGGTTCCTGCAAGAAAATGTGTAGCTGAGTGCTGGGAGGTAAGTGTGGAAGCCTGAACCACAAAACACTGTCACTGACCTTAACACACAGCTATGAGAGAAGGAGGGTCATACGTGAGTATTATTAGTTGCACGCCTGGGGGCACAGCATAGTTGCTCTGGCTTTGAGATGCTCATTTTGATCCAATGTGCTTAGTGCAATGGTGGCTAAACAAAACAGTGCGTATTTTGGAAGATGACAATTGCCAGACTGATGTTTCTGGGAGATGCTGGCCATGGCATTTTGGCCTGGACGTTATTTCAGAATTTTGGGGGGAAAAACAGATACAGATTCATCTGAATGTTTTCACGTACTTCTGACTGCAAAGTGGTTGTTTGGTTCCTGTATCTAACACGCCAGAACTGCACAGCTGTCTACTGCAGTTGGGCACAGAGGCAATCTGGGAGATTTTGTCCCTTCCTCCTAAAAAGTGATGTCAGCATTCAGGGCCAAGCTCAGACTGCTTGACTGAGGTGCCTGCCCCAGGGCGAGCCAGTGTCCCAGCTGGCTGGGGTCAGGGATGTAACTGGGCTGCAGTCAGACCCCTGTGCTTCAGGCAGCCAAAGCAAAGCACCAGGTTCTTGTTGCCAGTAGTCTAAATATAGTGCCAAAAATCCTACCTAGAATCCCATATCCAAAGATGTCTTGGGATTCTTTCGCTCTTCTGTGAAAAGAATTCATATGGTTTTTCCCATATTCTAAGCGAGAAATTTTCCAAATTGACAAGTATATCCAGATCCTGCAGATGTCACAAGCTGAGCCCCTGCACCAGCCAGCTGTAGGTGCTGCTCAGTCTCGCTGGCATTTGAATTTAGGCTTTTGTTTTTAAATTTAAGCAGTGGCAATGTAAGTTTGTACATCTTGTGCTTCAAATACCTTGAGCTGCAAAATAACAGTATCAGTACTAGCAGAGAGGGAAACAGATGTAGGATCCGTGGAAGAGGTACCTGAGGCTTCATCCTGGGGTTCCAGCGGATGTAGTAGCCGACCCACAGCTCGAGGTGGCGCATGCTGGCCACGGGATACAGGACGTGGTTGGAGTAGCTCACGTACAAGGGGTTAGTAAAATCTTCCAGTTGGCTGTTGATGTAAGACCAAAGTGATACGGTCTTTTTTGGAAGGCTCTGTAAGGGAAGGGGGTGGAGGAGGCTTTATTTGCCATACGAATTCCAGCTATCTACAAAATATAGGAGCATAGACATATGCCTGTCGTTAATATGGAGCTAGTTGCTTTTTAGTAGCTTAAAAACCCCCAAAACTGTTCTTTTGATGTGGTTATTGTACTAAAAGCACACAAGTGTCCTGGCACGGAACAACCCCTCTTGCCCCCCCAGCTGCCAGCACAGACTAGGAATTGCCACTGGCACACCAAGGGGACGCTGGCATGTGAACTCTCAATGCTTTAGTTAAACTTCACTTCTTTAAAGTGCTCCTCAAGGACTTGCTGGAGTATTTAATTGCAAAGGAAATAAAGAAAACATTTGACTTAGGCCCTGATCTAGTGGAATAATTAGGCCTGTGAATAGTCCCACTGAAACCAGTGTTGAAGTACTTTCTAGATTAAGTACTTCACTAGGCTGAGGCCTTTAAAAAAATAAAGCCACATGCAAACAGCATGCAGATTTTCTTTTCTGGAAATTACAATTATTCAGTCACCGCTGACTCCGGAGAAACTACAGTAAAATGCTATCACTCTTACATTCCAGTTAGGTTTTATTGTTTGTGTTTTTTTTAAACAAAGTGCTATCAAATATGATCACATCAGGTCCACACAGCACTGCCCTCCTGTACCTCTGTGCTGTTAGGCCACAGCACTTTGGTGACAGAAAGCTTCATCTCTAGGTAGGTGACACAGAATGAGTGTCACTGCTTTTCCTTCTGATTCCGGACTGGGTCTGCATGTACACATCTATATGCTCCTCCCTTGGCAAACAAACCTCACCAGACTGCAGGGCAGAGCTGGCTTGTGGCAGGACATAGAGGCACGTCCTTACTAATACTAGGAGCGTTGTCCTTTCCAGGAAAAATGCAAGCACATCAAGAACACACATTGAGACCAGTTACATGCTGTACTGGGTGCAGCGTGACAGCACACACTTTGTAGTTAAAAGCACCCTAAAGGAACCACTTCAAAGAAAAGAGAGGACAAAAAGGTACCAGTTTGCACGGAGAAGGTTACATAAAACTAAAGTTCAGAGCAAAACTTCATTTCCACTACCTCGGAGACACTAGGAGCTATTCAACCATAGTGAGCAAATGGAAGTGGAAGAACTGTCCAGAAGGGAGATGGTGCTGCTCTGAAACATGAAGTCTCCAATGGACAGCAGGCTGTGCAAACAGGAAAACCCCAGGTCCCAGCTGTTGAGAAGGGGGCTTGGCATTTCCCAGACCCACATCTACCACTATCTTTGAGTGAGGAACCAACTTCCCTAGCAATATGTGGTGAGCTAAAGCCATCCTAGGAACAGGCTTTCACCTCGGAGAGAAGCCGTCTTACCTCCTTCACTCTCTGCTGCTCACTGCTGCACAGGAAGGTCCCAAACAAACAGCTGTACAGGTGATCCAGGATGGTGATCAGGAAGTACTCATTGAACTCAAATGCTGTAGGAAACTTCAGCCAGAAAGAGAAAATTAGGTTGGGATTTTAAAACAGGAAAATAAACTTTTTTCCCACTCTGTAGTCTCGGTAAGGAGTTGGCCTCTTGATTTCTAGAACAGGATTTGTCCCTGTTCCCTTCCTGGCTGGATCTTCAGGGTCATATTTGCTCCTTCTAGAAGCAAGAGTTTCTCTCTTGGAAAGCTGCTTTGCATTTGCAGAGAGGAATTTTGAGCAAAAGCCAGAGGTCTGAAGGGTTAGAGCACTGTGTTTACACACACTCAGTGCTGCTTCAGATGGAAGCTTACTCTGCTATGTCTGCCCCTCACGACAGACCATTCAACCAGACTCTGCAGGAAAGGCATATGTCAAAATAACGCATTAAAAATGTGGAAATTTCCCAGGGACAAATGGAAATAACCTGTGTGCGTAACACAGCACTTCCCGGGGGAACAGCAGGGAGGCATCTTGCAGTACAGGTCAGCAGGAGGAACAGGTGTATGGGCCCAGGCCATGTTTGTTATTGAAGTTCCATGCAGAAACAATCAGACCCGAGACAGGGAGAACTGAAGCTCCATAAAGGGTCAGTAAGAATACATGCAGTGAACTCCAAACACATGCTGGGGCGATGAAGAGGAGAGAAGGAGGCCTTCTTCCCTCACAACCATCCTTCTCTTCCCGGTCTGCCCCAGTTGAAACATCCTGACCTCACCAGCTGCAGGTCAGGATGCCTGCTTTTAGGAGCAGCCCAAGGAGAGCATGATTACAGTGACTTAAATGATGGTAATGCCTCTTTTCCTCTCTGTGTGAATATGGTACAGCTTCATATATAGTGGCATCCTTCTTTCCTATTTCTCCTGGTTTAATCCATGATAAGCCTGATTTTTTTTCACTGAACTGCCTGAACACAGCTGACATTTGTGCCACAGAAGACACAAAAAACCTTCCAGGTCCCACATACCTGGGGAAAAACCTCCCAAACATAGGGAAACTCTCCTGGACTGTACCTTTGCCACACTTGGCCTGAAGTGAGGCACTCAGCTCTGTACCTCCTGTATGAATTGGGAGCAGTACATCTGTTTTCAGAAGAAGTTAAAATAGAGCATGTCTTGCTGCCGGTTTGGTTATGGGATCAGCTTGAGCAGAGGCAACAGGGATCTGTCTGCACCCGCCCTGCTTGGGACTTACATTAGCAAGACAAGTCACTTAAGCTTCTGAAGGCATGGTGGGCTACTGAGGATGGCTGGGGTGTCTGTTGCTGCCCATGCTAAGTGTGAGGCAGCTGTCACCTTTTTCAGGATGAGGCAAGCTTCTTCTCCCAAGCTCACATTTATTCTAGCAGCGTGTGTGTAAGCAGCACCCACTAACGAGGTAATATGGCCTTCCAGTGCATTCAGGCCCTTTGCTAAACAGACTCCTAAAAAACTTGTTGCAAGAGTCAAAACAAGAGTACAAGGCCAGGAAGGAGAGCCTATAATGGTCAGTTTGGAAATCATTCCTGTGTCCAGACACTGTGCCGTATCTTGGTACACTGGCTTTGTGGACACATGTGCCACCCAGCAATTTACCTGTCTTGTCATCTGCCAGACACAGTCGATGAACTGAAGGAAGACAGGAGAGCGATCCGCGTCTGCATGATTCTTATCTCCGTGGCCAACCCTCTGAAACAGAGCAGGACAAAGAACAGGAGTTGCGCAGGGCTTCACGGGGAAGCTGCTGGGATCTCCTGCCAGTCACCCAAACCTTTACCAACAACTTTAAAAAGCTTCAAACGAGTGATTTTGCTTTGTCCATATCAGTGAGTAAAGAAGGAAAGGATAACTACTCCCTTCATCTCTGAAGTGAAAATTCTTTATGGGGATATTTTCGTGCTAAATTAAAACAAGAGCTGTTTGAGTAGAGGCTCCAGATGCTATGCTGGCACGGAGTTCAGTTAAAAGCTAAAGTTCAGAAGGAAAAAAAATGAGAATGCTTTTTGCTTCAGTTGCAGCTGTTGTCCTGGCTACTTCAGTAGTAGAGTGTGCTTGATCTAAACACTACCTACAGGCACGGCATGTGGCGATTACTGTCACGCAACACCTCGCAGCTTCCAAGTGCTGTACAAACACTAGCCCAGCCCATCTCCTGCCACCTCAAGAGAGGCAGTGATGACAGTATTCCCAGAAGCAGGCCTCCAACCATGCTGTGTGGCCAAGACACGTGAGGCACGATTCCTCATAACTACTATAGTACATTAATGGTTATGTATTACCCAGGAGCCCCAAGTACCGTACAAAGAACAAGAACACGTATGTAACAGAGATCTCTACCTCTTCTTTAATGCTGTTCACCCCTAACCAAAGGAAATCACTATCATTATCTTCCTTGTCTAGACAGGGAAGAAGCTAAAACAGTCTTTGTTCAAAACCAGATAACAAGTTTTGCTGCAGCAGAACCTCAGGTGCTTTAGTGCCTCAGTTTCCCCACCTTCCTCAGAGCATTTGACAATGCAACTCATCACTGCAAGTGCTGTAAACAGACTTTGCTCTAGCCCTTGCCAAAATTAAACAAGCACTAGACAAAAGCTACGAGCAAAACGCAGTAGGAACAAAGACTGAAAGGATACTACTGAAAAGCTCTCTCAGTTCCCATCAGTGCAAACCATAACAAATTGCTGTGTCACAAGCCCACAAAGCTGCCTCTCTGCCAGCTACAGGGACACAACCACAAGCTACTCTTGTTCCAGGCTCAAACTGCTGATCAAACCTAGGCAATTAGAAGCCTCCCCAAAAATAAAGTGTGCCTGAAGAAAATGTAAGGTCAAGGTCATAACCAAATTCTCCAAACTCTTCAATACCAAGGGCTTTGTGAAGACAGCAGCCTAACAGTCTCAGAAAATGGAATAAACTGCAAAGGAAGAAAAAAAATACCCCAGTGGTCTCTGCCAACTCCCTGCAGAAATGCCAACCTTGAACCCAAAAGCACACTGTTAGTTCAAGCCTCAGCATGGAAACATGACGTATCAGTCAGACACCTGAGAGATTTAATACTCCCTTGTGCCTCCTATCCAACCAATACAGTCCCCAAGGAAGCTAAAAGATGACTGGAATTATAGATAGCAGAAAACAGTAGCAGCAGGTTTCACCTGTCTTCAGCCAGGAAACTTCACACAGGAAAGGCTAAACTCCTTTGAAATCCTTCAAGGGGGACAATAACTTTCCACACAGTGCTTTCCAAGGGATAGTGACTCACCAGCTGAAACCTGTGGCCAAAGCTCAGCCACTCCTTCTCCACCAGGACTTCAAAGCCCCTGATAGTTCGGTAGTAGCCATCCAACATGAGCAGAGAGAGAGAGGTGAGCTGGGCTGTCCGGTCCCAGCCATCACTGCAGTGCACAACCACAGATGTCTTCCCTGACTCTACTTTGTCAGCAATCCGGAGGGCTCCAGCAAGAATGAGCTAGGACAAGGAAAAAAACAAATTACAAAATCTCTTTGGAACAGAAACTATAAATGAAAAATGGCAAGTGACAACACAGGACAAACCAAGGGCTTTGTTTGCCTCAAGCAGAATGGTAAATCAGTTCCAACTACTTTATAACTAGGACAGCAAACTGGTGAACACATTTTTTATTCCAACAAGATGACAACACATCTATAGTGTAGTGTAGGCACAACTGTAGAAGAGCCTTTGCATTAAGCTCAGTCCTCAAATAGGATTTAAATACTGGAGTATTTTGAGTATGACACGAATACAAAATGATCATCATCTTGCAGCTGCCCCAGGAGCAGATCTGCCCCTGTCTGCTTTAGCAGAGCAACAAGGTAAACTGGACATTTTTAGAAGAGAAAGAACTTAATATGAAAACCAAGATCTGCAGAAGCTAAAACACTTTGCATCCTCATTCTGACTCTGCTTGGATTCCTGGAAGGTTGACAGGGCACAAACTCCCAGCATTTACTGGTCTGGATCAGGCAGTAACACTATGATGACAAGGATCCCTGAGTCAAGAGCTTGGAAACTCTGGGACTCCTGAGCTCTAACTAGAACTTTCACAGTAATGCGTTACCCAGGAACATACTTCATTTCCCAAACACCATCTTTCAGTATTTCAGGCCCATCTCATGTCCCTCTTCCCATCTTCTCAAGATTGCTCACTCCAAGAAACTATGGTTTTAGTTGTTCACGAATAGGAAACAAATTCTAAGCCTTTAAATTTACCATGAATTGAAAATCCTGGAGTTAGGTCTGGATATCTTTCCCAGTGAACAGACTGGTAAGGACTTGTGGTTGCTCAGCCACATGCACTGGATGCAGACATGCATACCTTGATATGCTCTAGCCAGTGAGTTGACTCTAAATTAGACAGCCAGTGAGTCTCCTCGATATTGGGATACACAATTTCTTTCAGTTTTCTCAGCGACTCTCTCATAACATGAATATTGTGAATATCCAGGAACACTAATTCTGCATTCTGATAGGCATCCTCGCTCTCATAGCCCCCTCCTTTAGCCTGAAGAACAAAATCCACAGACAAATCATTAAGCAAAAACATATTTCATACCTTATCCCGGTCAACTGTCCTGAGCAAATAGCAGCTGACAAAATACCACAGTGACTGGACTATCTAAAGCAGGCAGAAAACATTTATCTTACATCTGGGACCAAACATGTACACGCACACACTTTGTGTCTCTTTCCTGCAATAGCTAATGAATGCTATAATTTTTACCAAAGAATATCACATTACAAGCCTTCTTTTCCTCTGTAATTATCATTTATCTCCATTCAAGCTGCTAGCTCATTACATTCATTATTCTATCATTTAAAAATTTAACATACTATCATAGAGGAGTATAACCCACACACTAATTGCCTTTCCTAAGCAGTGGGAAAAGCAGATTTAAAAAAAAAAAAACCAAAAAAACAGAAAAATGAGCTTGAGTGCAACAAAGCAGTTCTACCATTAATACAGAGCTTAAAGTGTTGGCATGAAACACAGTTTTTAAAAGGGTAGAAAGATGGACCCTGGGAACTATGGACCTGTCAGCCTCACATCTGTGCCTGGCAAGATCATGGAACAGATCCTCCTGGAACCTCTGCTATAACACATGGAGGATCAGGGGGTGATTGGAGACAGCCAAGCACAGCTTCAGCAAGGGCAAGTCCTGCCTGGCCAACCTAGTGGCCTTCTACAAAGAAGTGACTACAGCAATGATCAAAGGAAGGGCTATGTCATCTACCTGGACTTCTGTCAACATTCTTCTCTTTATATTGGAGAGAGAAGGATTTGATGGGTAGACAGTTTGGTGGATGAGGAATTGGATGGTCACAGCCAGAGGGTAGTGGTCAACGGCTCAGTATCCAGTGAGTGACAAGTGGTGTCCCTGAGGGGTTATTCCATCATTTAAAATACCTGAGGGGTCCTGAGCTGTCTCTGAGGGGACACCACTGGTATCTGGACCAGTGTTATTTAATACCTTCATCAATGACACAGACAAAGGGATCAAGTGCACTCTCAGGAATTTTGCAGATGACACCAAGCTGAGTGGTGATGTTGACACACCTGAAGGACAGGATGCCATCCAGAGGGACCTGGAGAGGCTTGATAAGTGGGCCCATGGGAACCTCATGAGGTTTAACAAGTCCAGGTGCAAGGTGCTGTACCTGTGTCAGGGACACCCCTGGTATCAACACAGGCTGGTGGATGAACACAATGAGAGTAGCCCTGCCGAGAAGGACTTACGGGTGCTGCTGGATGAGAGGCTGGGCATGAGCTGGTAATGTGTGCTTGCAGCCCAGGAAGCCAATTGTATCCTGGGCTGCATGAAAAGCCAAATGGCCAACAGGTGATTGTGCTCTGAGGGTGGTGATTGTGCCTCTATACTGTGCCCTTGTGAGACCTCACGTGGTGTACTGCATTCAGCTCTGGAGTCCCCAGCACAGGAAAGACATGGAATTGTTGAAGCAAATCTAGAGGAGGACCACAAAAATGACCAGAGGGCTTAAGCACCTCTCCTATGAGAAAGGCTGAGAAGTCTCTGGGGAGACCTTATGGCAGCCTTCCAGTACTTAAAGGGGGCTTATAAGAAAGGTGGGGTCAGATGTTTTAGTAGGGCCTGGTGTGACAGGACAAGGGCTAATGGTTTAAAACTAAAAGAGGGTCGATTCAGGGTCAATATAAAGAAGAAATTTTTTACACTGAGGGTGGTAAAACACTAGAAGAGGTTTCCCAGAACAGTGGTAGATGCCTCATTCCTGGAAGCATTCAAGGTCAGGTAGGACAAGGCTCTGAGCAACCTGGTCTAGTGGAAGATGCCCTTGCCCATGGCATGGGAGGGTTGGACTAGATGACCCTTAAAGGTCCTTTCCAACTCAAGGAATTCTATGATTTTACAACAGCAGAAAGAACAGAGCAATATTACTAGACATTAGCTATCCCCAGCTATATTTTGAAATTAAAAATCATGATGCCCGATTTTCAGAAGTACTGAGTATCCCCCACTCCCATCACAGTTAACAGGGACAGAGTCCTAGTGCTGTTAAGAGGAAGCAGTCTTCCAACCATGTGAAGTGGAAAATGGTGATACACAAGATCCAGGAGGTTAGAGTTTGACCTCAGTATTACTTCATTTTTTCTTCCCCTTGCAATTTCATTTCCCATTGTAGGTTAATATAATGGATCTTTATTAGTCACACTGATATCTTACAAATACCATTGCAGGTATTAAAGTCTGTCTAGAGAATCAGATCACTGCATGCAGATCTCCTTTACAGTGGAAAATCCTCTTGTGATTCTTAAGAATAATATGAAGTTGAGGTGGGAAATGTGCTCTAAATTATTACATTCCCAGTTTTAGACAGAGGAAAAAGCACCCGACCTTATTGGCTACAGCATTCACACTAGGCCTTGCATCAAATATGAAGATTTTATGGGACTGAGCATTAGAATCCATGATGGCTTGAAGGTACTTTTCATCTTCTTTGCTTCGCTTGCCGCTCACTCCCACCATTGGCTGGCTACAGCGAGTGATCGTTGCTTGACTTTCTGGGTGAATCCATGACAAGACCTTTGAAAAACAAATGGGAAATAAATGAAGGAAAAATGGGATTCATTAAACCAGTGAAGTGTTTCACCTTTAATGGCTTGGTCTGGGATCCTGCCATGTATTAGCTGGTTCCAGAAGGCTGGATTCTATTAAATCACGATTGAACGAAAGAAAGAACTCTTCTGTCCTTATTCATTCTTGTGGCATTCCCAAAGTTTGAACAAACAAAAGGTGACCAAATAATTTAAGTCTGACTTTTAAATACGATGCAAACTGTTTTTCTGGCTGTTGTGTGAGTCACTATGTGGGCTATGTCTTACTTTATGTTATACCATGTCAAAGTTAGGTACTCTAGGAACAGATAGAATTTTCTACAAACTTTAGAAGTAAATCAGTACACTTTCAGTTACTGCTGAAATAATCAACATAACAATGTATTTTGTCTTAATTTCATTTAACAAGCATTCTCATCAAGAGTATCACTAAGTATTCCTCTATCCTGAAAGTCAGAGTAGGCCAGACAATTGTAAACAGACCAATAGGGCTGCTTTGTGTTTCTCAGGAATTGAATGGAGATTTGGTCTGAGTTGAGCTAAATTATCTTATCTTCTCATTTTGGTTTAGTCTACATCTCTTCCACAACACTAGTTCCAGCAGATACTGCTGTTTTTTAAGTCCTCAAATGTGTTGCTGCCACTTTTATTATCCATCGACCATTTACTGGCTGCCTAGAATCCACTCAGCCTGATCTTGGTATTATTTATTGCCCAAAGGTATGTGTAACAAAACCACATCAAAGTGGCTTCCTTTGTCCCACTCACTGGTATGCGTCCTCTTGATCTGAAAGATGCTACTCTCTTTAATTCTTCATCGGGAATGTTTACAGGCACAGCTAGAATGGCAGGGTATGTATCACAAAGCTCATAGCGCTCATTAATCTTGGTCAGCCTCCAGCTTTCATTGGGAATTCCCTAAAGAGGAAACAACAGCATGTTAGCAAATGAGTTGCTCTGAGACCTCAGCACAGACAAATCCCCAGACCTGAAATTCAAGGCAATTTTTGTTAACGAAGGACATTTAGGGCTGCCATCTGGGAATGCATTATCTTGGTAACCTACAGTTCATGCCTCTTCCCAGAGAGGTGGATATTTTGCTCAGGTCACTGAAGAACAGGGAAACTAGAAGACTGCAGGCAGGGTCACCTATGGCAAAGGAACTGTGGAGGCTACAGATGTAGCAACACAGGTGATCCCCCTGAGCGCATCTTTAAGATATCTCCTGGTCTCATCATGGGCTCACAGGAGAGCCAGGAGCAGGACAAAACGTGTAACCAATTTACATCTCTCTTGGCACTTAGCTCAAACATGGTGGGTGGAAAATAAGGATGCAAAATGGAGATAGCAGACAGGATGGAGGGGAGGGGCAGAAGTGAGAACA
Source organism: Oxyruncus cristatus (assembly GCA_013399855.1). Taxonomy (NCBI): domain Eukaryota; kingdom Metazoa; phylum Chordata; class Aves; order Passeriformes; family Cotingidae; genus Oxyruncus; species Oxyruncus cristatus. The sequence goes on from VXAY01006688.1 coordinate 1,008,742, forward strand.
GGCAGTAAAACACCCCCAAAAATTCAATCTAGTTTGGGCCTTGTTGAGTGTTTCTGGCACAACTATGGATTCCTCTAAAAACACCAAAAACTTAATAACTTTATGTCTCTGGCTGCATGACTGCATGCGATGTGCAACTCCCATGTTTCTGTCAGACCAAGATCTCCATTTGTACTAGTCTGACTTGGGCTGGGAGAGCAGGGAATCTACGTACACACACATATCACTGAGCTCCGTGTGCCCTGATGGGGCTTCCCAGACAACAACCTTCAGGTAACATCTGAAACACAATGGGGAGGATCCTGACAACCTGCAGACTTGGTTTGGCTGAGGCTGGGAATGAACAGATCAACATGGAGTGGCTGGTACAGCGTGCCTGCAAGGAGAGATTTAAACAGACACTTGCTGCAGCAGGGGTGAGCACCGACACAAAGCATCTCTGTGGGGAAGACACATCTGCTGCTCTGAACATGGCCAGACTGTTAAGCACAGAGTGTGTTTTAGGGGAACATCAACTCTTAAAACAATACATGCTTCTGTTCTAATAAACAGTACTTCATTTTAAGGAGGGTGGTGGGACAGTGATTACCACTGTCGCGGCTTGCACAGGAAATAAATGACAAATCTAACACAAGTCAGAGGAGCTGTGGTAATTATGGCTGATCCACACAGACTGCAGCCAGTTCACCATCACAGCGGTGAGTCATGCTGTCAAAAGAGGTCATGGTTAAAAATCTGAGGGGAGGACAGACCTTCTGTCTAATACCAGTCACACACCCTGCTTGTGAACCACCCCTCTGCAGGGGCCCTCCCTGGGAAGGAAATGTTACTACAAGGAATCAGCAGAGCTGCCAGGATCATGAATACCCCAGAACCCTAAAACAAAGATATTTTTGGCAGTCTGAAGGCAAAGAATTGGCAGAAACAGGCATCAAGCAAGGTGTATACACAGTCCAAGCTTACTGATGGGTAGGACATGCTCAGTCTACCTGCTGGGTCCACCAGTTCTGCTGTCAGCCAGGGAACAGCAAGACTCTTGCTCTTAGCAGTGCATTAGCTGTAAACAAGCTGGTTACTACCTGGAAGGGGACCAATGGCAAATTAGTTCTCAGTCCTGTCCTAGTAAGTACATGCAGTGGATCCATCAGCAAGACCTGGGGATTTCATCTTCCCCAAATCTGAATGAGAAGTACACTGTCAGCACAGTCTTGTCAAGGAAAATGGGAGCTGACAAGCAACTACACGGAAAAAAGGCTCCTTTTCATTCTACCCTGCAACTCCACCAGTGCTCACAGACAAGATTAAGCAGTGGGCACTGCAAAGCACCCTCTGCACAGTGCTGGGCAGAATGGCTTCAGCACACAGTGCTTGGGCCAGAACTGAGCTCTAAAGCTCTCCAAAGCTCTAAGACTTTCAGTTGTCTCACTGACAAATTTGAAGGAAATCTTTCCTCTGCAACAGCCCAGAAAAATCCGTGACAAGCCCCCAAAGAAAGAAAAGACGCTGTGTGTGTCAGCATTCAAATTTCCTTTGAATCATGGGGAGTGTCAGCTTTCCCCCAGCACAGGAGCCTTGAATCACAGCACCACCCAAAACGCTTTGGATTCAGATCGTGACTTTCTCTAAGGACTGGAAGCAAACAGAAATAAGCCAAGCGGGTTAGAAGAGAAGCTGAATTTGCATCTTCCCAGGACATTTGCATTAATGCAGAGTAGCTTCTGCATTTATTCGTGCTCCTTCAGATTTGCCCTTTCTCCAGCTGGAAACAATAGAGACAGCTAAACGTGATAGAAAGCACACTAGTATTTCCTCATCTAAGATGCATTTCACTGCTTCCTGGTATGTTTTAAGCACCCAAAAGCCTACTATCAAACCACACTGTTACAGATATAACTCAAGAAGCCTCTGCAGGCTAAGGAATGGCTCTGGGAGCTGCCTGCCTGTGCACCTGCAACAGGAACCGAGGTGTGCCTCACTAACAGCAGGCTGATCACTCTGAAACTCCCAGGGCACACAGCTGTTGGGTGTCCACATTAGTGATCAAAGGCTGCTGCAAAGGTCTGTCTTCCTCAGGTAAAATAATGCCACTAGCAGACCCTGATTTCAGGGGAATTCACATGTTTTGTGGCTGCCAGAGGGCAAACCAAGGAAGGCAGCACAACCACATTAATAGTCATAAATTAAACGTCCTATGAACATTCTCACTGAGACCAGCCAAAACTATGCACCTCACACCCGTGCTATTCAACTCCTTTATTCTCCAAACAGGATACAGTTTGCCCACACTGCCTCCTAGTGATCCTTGGCTTGTGTCAGCCTCTGACACATGGCTAGGTTTAAGAGCAGGCCTTGCAGCCCTGCTTCTTGGCTTGCCTGGCCAGGAAAGTCTCTACAGAAGCATCCTCTGAGCAGTGAGTACTAATGTTCAGCCTAGTAGCGAGCTAAATCTCAGCTATCTTTTTTGTGTGTGTTGGTCAGTAAATAACTGGTTTGTACTCTCAATTTGCATACATTTTGCTGGAGGAGTATCTTTATGCATGGCTAAAGGTGCTTAAACACACCCAATCAAGAGAGGGATGGTAACAGCCTGGACTGATGGTATGCCTGGAACTTGCAATAAAGGTGCCCCAGTGCTTGGGAACACTCCTTACAACTGTATCATCTAACCATAGAGACACAGCCTCTGTGTCATCTCCACATACAAACTAGACTTGGTTTCCCTCTGGATAGTCATTCATGCCTTACTTTAATGACTTGTGCTCAGTTATCACTTGATTTACACATTGTAGAAGAGGAAGTGTCTTCGTTTGCAGGGAAAAACTGCTGAAGCCACACCGGCATGGCACTGAAACCACCACCTTGCAAAGCACATGTTTAAGGTTAAGCACATGAGGATCTTCCACTGACAAGAAAAAAAATAATTTCCTTGCTGGAATTACACACAGTCACACCTCTCTATGGGAGCCAGCAGATCGACTCTGAGTGTAGTTACGTAGGTGCACCTTGATCTGCAGCAGGCAAGGCAGGAAGGGTCCTGAGTTACACACCAGCAGTGTCTCTCTCAAACTTGGTTTGAGCCATGAAGCTCAAACCAGGAAGCTGAGCACATTGGCTGAGGTGCATCCCTACACCAACACAGGACACAGATGCACAGCCAAGCTGGTGCCTCTGCCATGTGCTCAGCCCATGTTGTGCCCACTTATCACAAGAGAGCTCCGATCTGTTCTGCAGTAGGGACATACCTAGCACAAGCAAGACCTCAGTTAAACCACAGGACATTTAACAGTTCAATTCTCACTTTACTCTGCTACGTTACACGCAGCAAGCCTCTGTAGGATGCTGTTCTCATGCTCTACCTTTCCCACTCTGCTTGTATACTAATACTTTTTTTACCCTCAAAAAAGGTCAGTTCTTCTGAATTAATACTTTTTACATGTTTTCTCTGAAAGGAGCAATCACAAGCCTATACTGTGGCTACCTGGTATATATGACCAGAGCATAGGATTGGACCAGAATGGCTTCTGTAGGGAAACATTACATATTTCCTGCCTCACAACCCCACCCCACAATTTGGTAATATTTTCCAAATGCTCCCCACCTTGTTAAGGAAAAAAAAGCTTTAAGTTACTCTGAAGGCATCTCAAGGCCTTTTGGTTTCAACTGAGTCTTATTCACTTTGCAATTCTGTTTTAAACTCTGCCAGCCTGCATGTAATAAAAATCAGGGAGCAATTTCAGTTTTAAATTTCATTTGCCACATGTGATTTCATTTACCAACTAAATCTCAAACCTCTCTGAGTTCCTTTTGTTCTCTACAGGTTGTTTATTACTCCCCATAGTTTTATACAATCACAGATTTTTAATAAGTTACATATTTCCATCTTTCACAAGAATGCTAACAGAGAAGTCAGGGGTTTACTGAGCATCTTTCTTAATTGCTACAGTTGCTATCATATCAACACACTTCTATTAATCTTAATAAAAATTATAATAAATAAATCATACCACAGGCAAATTTGCCATGTCTACCAGTGTAGACCACGGATCCTGGTCTATATGTCTTTTCTGAATGCCTGGTAGTTGGAGTTTACTTTTGATCTACTCCCCTCTCTCTGTGTACCTGCTCCCACAGGAAAAGACCGACCTGGTCTAAGATATACCAAGTTAACGCCTGGCCATACTGCTGGGCTGCTTATGCCCTAGGTCAGCTCTTCTGTAACAGTTTCTAAACCAATTCCAAAAAGTCCTGCTGACAGTGCATATGTCCTGCTTTTCTATTTCTGATCACAATTCACAGAGTCAGTGACGTTATCTGATTTGATGATGCCAGTTCTGTTTCACTGTTAACGAATCCCTGCTGCCATTTCAGGACATAATCCTGATTTACTGTAGTATTTGTTATTGCTTTAGCAGAACCTGGTTGGATTAAGAAAAAAGGCTAAGACATTCACACAGATAAATTGTACATCCATAGTTATAAATGCTGGAATTAAATAAACAGACTGAAATACTTAAAAGTTTTGGAGGGGACACAAAACATCATGCTACAGGACCTAAATCAATCTAACAAAAGACATGAAATTCTCCTCCTGGCCACATCACAACATAAACATCTACTGCAGTATGGTTTGTCTCTTCTTCAGCAGCCGGTGTTGGTCACTTTTGAAGATAAGCTACTGGAACAGATGGATTGCGTGATCTGGAATGGCAGTGACTGTGGCCCATCAGGGGTAAAATTCAGATAGGCTGTGGCTGCAAAATGTCCTAATTTGGGTTCACTTTTGCAGTTATCAATGTAAGGAAATGACCAAGGGCTTCAGCACCCGGACATTAGTTTGGTTTTTTGACATAAAAGCAGTCAGGCAAAGTTCTTCCTTTCTACTCAAAAATGATACAAAAGCAGCATAGCACAGCTACACATTGCAGCAATATCTCGAGTTGTCATGTTTTACACACAACAGTGCAACCTCGTGTGACCAGTAACAAAGACACCATGACCCAGACTCATTTTCTTTACAGAAAGACCACGAAGAGCTGAAATTACATGCATGCAAATACATGTATCCTTTCACCATGTAACCAAACTCCTGCCAAATCTAAGGTACACCAGATCACAGTATAAAAACACTAATATGGACAGATAAGCTTCTATTATTAAAAAACAACATGGTAGGATTAAGAAAGTGAAATAATTTGCTTTGAAATTCACAGGGGACACCCTTCCTTCTTTCCAGGTATTGCAAGACTCTCTTTGGTACTTCATCTGTTTTAACAGAAGCTTGGCTAAGAGAATGCTGTGCTTTTCAGTGGAGATCTTTAGTTGTTACTCCAAAGTTCTCAGACCTCTGAAGAAGCATCTTGCCCAAATAGCTTGGGCTGCAGATCCTTCTCTACAAACAGATCTTTCCACAAAATAACTACCAAGAAAGATGTAAATTCTAAACGAAGCAATAATTGCTGCATTATCTGGTCTTGTAGCCAAAGTTGACCTTAGATATAATATGATTACAAACGATTGGATTTTGTCTCTATTAGGATTTTGGATTATGGCATCTTGTTGCAAAACATACACTTTTTGCAATGAAGGCAGCATACAGTAAGATACAGTAAGATACATCTCACTTTCAATTAGCAGCCTAGAAGCCAGAGATCTATCTTAGGCAGCTATTTTAGGAGAGAACAAATCACCCCCTACAGTGAAGAGCTCTCTCCCCATCTGTTAATGACAGGCCTAGATAACCAATTTAGAAGGCATGCCCAGCTTTTAGAAGACTAGAGCTAGAAAAATGAATCCTTACGTTTCAGATGCCAGAAATCAGATGAACAGCTAGGCTAGGACAGAGGTCTGGGTTTGTTTCATTGTAAGAGAAAGACACAAATCTTTAAATTACATGGCTTAACATTTCTTAATTTTACAAAGGAAAATTGCTTTTATTGGCAGATCTAGATGAGACAGATCTTTATTGTGTCCAGGGCAAGCATGTCACCACATTGAGCTCTTTCCTCTACCTGAGAATTTTATGACAGGAGCAATTGCATTATAAAAATTACCAAAATTCTCTCATCTTCTCCTCCAGGGAGGACCACTCAAGTTCTTACCATAGTGTTCCTAATTGGCAGCCTGTCACTTCATGATCATAAATACCTTTGACCAGTCTACTCTGGACACACTACAACTGTGTGTTCTAAGCCATGGTAAATCGCAAAACTCTCTGGGTTGATTCCTATGCTGATTCTCTATGATAATAAAGGCATTCTACTCTTAATTCTTTTCCTCCCAAGTTCCTGTTTAAGACAGGAAAAACTGGAAAGAGTTAGAACTGATACAAGCAAATGCTGAGGTGTGAAACTCAGCAATGCACCTACAAGATGCACCCTCCGTTCCTCACTGCCAGCAGCAGCTGACAACCAAGCCAGAGCAGTACCTTTTTCTAGTAAAGGCTGAAGTCAGCTCTCTGCAGCCTGAGCCAATCTCGATCGGTGGATGCTACTGATTCTAAAGCTGTACTGCTGTCATCCATCACTGCATTGTGGAGAACAAAATCCAGCCTGCACAACATTTGCCAGCAGCATCATTCTCTGCTCCATGTGACCTGTAACTGTATCACTGCACAGAGCCTCACTTCTGAAGAGCAGAGAGGATGTGGCACAATACCCACCTGTCTTCTGTACTCCCAAGTCGGGTCATACACTTTCCATCCATTTTCTGGGAAAACCTCTTTGTACTCAAATGCAAAAAGTGGCTGAAAGAAAGAAAATTTACCATTAAGTGACCACTCAGAGCCCATTTAAGGATGCTTGATATCTCAAATACTAACTCATAGAATCATAGAATCATAGAATCAGATGGGTTGGAAAGGACCTCTGAGATCATCAAGTCCAACCCTTGATCCAACCCCACTATGGTTACTAGACTATGGCACTAAGTGCCACGTCCAGCCTCGTCTTGAAAACCTCCAGGGATGGAGAATCCACCACTTCCCTGGGTAGCCCATTCCAATGGCTGATTACTCTCTCTGTAAAGAATTTCTTTCTGATATCTAACCTAAACCTCCCCTGGCACAGCTTAAGGCCATGCCCTCTTGTCTGACGGCTGGTTGCCTGGGAGAAGAGACCAACCCCCACCCGGCTACAACCTCCTTTCAGGTAGTTGTAGAGAGCGATGAGGTCTCCCCTGAGCCTTCTCTTCTCCAGGCTGAACAACCCCAGCTCCCTCAGCCTCTCCTCATAGGACTTGTGCTCAAGTCCCTTCACCAGCCTGGTTGCTCTTCTCTGGAACTCATGACTGACCCTTCCTTTTTCCCCACTGCATTAACTTTTTTTTTAGGGCTTTGTGAAAAAGATTAACACTCTCGCTGTATCAGATAACTCATAAAACTTTCCAATACACCCCTGATCTTGCTTGTCTATTACGCAGTACTTCATGCACAAAAGGAGTTTATCATTAAAGAGAGAAGGAAAAAAACCTACTTGGACAAGAATTCTCTTACATATTAACAAACAGTTCCTTTAACCAGCATTTGAAACAACAATTGCAGCATCATAATGTTACAGAGCAGAGGAACAGCACTTCAGATTTGGGGCAGGGCAGTCACCATTAGCTGTAAACCTCTGATGGATGTCACTGTGCTTTAACAAGTCATTCTCCACATGTGACAGAATCCAGCCCACAGTAGTAGACTTTTCCTGTTTTCTACATGATGTGAACTCCTACCAACTTCAGTTAAAAACAGACTTAAAAACCACCACTTCTCCTCCTCCAAGAAAATGTACCTCATGTGAATGCTGTACCAAGTAGAAGAAGACAGTTTACTGCCACTCTGTGTCTTTTGGTAAAAACTGAAGAGAAAACACTCACCAAGTTATTTGAAACTGGAAAGGCATATTTCATTAGGTTCTCAAATATGGACCGTCTTGTTCTCCCTTCAGGTTTATGGGCAAATCGCAAGTTTCGAATATCCTAGGATTAAAAAAAAGAGGGAAATCAAGTTGCAAATTTTTGAACCACTGCAAAATTCAAAGAAAATTCAAAAGCTAGAATTCAAAATAGGGTAACATCACAATGCTCCTTCTAGTACTGACTTAATACTGTACTTGGAACTGTACTTGTGCTTGTACTTGTACTGCAACAGTGGTTGTCTACAGACTCCAACAAAGCCTGCCCCAACTGCAGAGGAGCCGAGGAAGGGCACAGGTGTGCCTGACCACAGCACCTTGCCTTCACATGAAGCTCTCTACCTGCTGAAAGTCTAGGGGAGAGCCCCGCTCAGGGACAAGCTGTCTCTGATCGGCAGGACTTAGTGAGACAGACCTCCTAGATCTCACTGAGCTCCCGTGCCAAGCTATGCCAAAGACCACTGGAAGGGCCCACCTCACAAAGTACCTCCACAGAGCTACTGCATGCAGGTAGCCCAAGCCCAAGCCCAGCCAGCTGGGTGCAAAGCATTCAACACCATCTCCCTTTAAAGCTTCTGTCTCTCAGAGCACTCAAGAAGATGTCTTGAAACCGAGAACTCCTCCTTCACACAGCAGTAATTTCCTCAAAGAGTGGTAACAGAGGACCTCCTTTCCACACTCACCTACAAAATCAAATGCTAAAACTAAATAAAGCATCTCTAAGGTGCCAAGCTTTTCCAGCCAAGCCCACAACTCAAACACTTGCAGTAAACAGTTTAAAAGCCACCAGCAGGAAATGAACTATCAAGTTCAAGCATATGAAGATTGTAGAGCAAGTCAGAGAATGAGATAAACAGATAAAGACTTTGCATCCTCACAGAGATTACATGACTGGTCTCAGACAGAGAACATTTCAGGATGTATAAGCTGTATCTGCACCTCTCTGTTACTGCACTGAACTGCTCTGCATATCCAAGGCCAAGCAGGCTGGCATATATATATGCTACAAAGGGCCAAAACACTCATCATATACTTTGTGCCCGAGTTTCCCACCCAGGCAAACAAAGCAGTTCATTCCAAACCTGACCATGTGTAAAAATTTGCATATAAACAAAATGGCTGAGGACTAGGAATACAGATCAAAACAGGAAACAAATTAGCTTGCCAGCACAAGCACCCTATCCCTACGCTAGCCAGGATGGATTATGACTGCAATAGGATGAGGGAGCAGCTGGATGATTACGTACAGACTGCATCAGCTGGTCTTGACTCAGCAGACCCACAGCCTGACAGTCTGCTTAGCTTTGGTGCCTCCAAGTCACAGCAGTGACCAGAGTAGTTTGGGACTCCTTTTCGTTCTGCTCTTAACCAGCAAGTGGCATCCTCTTAGCCTTCAAGGGCTCTGACAAGAGCTTTAAGCAGCCCAAGACCTGCAAGGTTCTGAATCCAGCTCTTCCTATGTGGCCAGTGAAGCAGGCAGAGGGACCATGCCCTGGTGAACAGCAGTGGTATGGATTTAGGAGGGAAGATGGGGGCTTTATCTGCTTCATGGGTATATAGTCAGCAGCCACAAGGCAAATTGTTAATTTTTATTGAAGTTTGTATTACCAGTTATTCCAAGGGCTCTTGAGAGGCACATAGGAATTATGTACTGCCTCGGAAGAAATGAAAGAACAGCCTCAAGGAGGACTGAAGGCTACTTGACAGTCCCTCACCACAAAGCACAGCACCAGGTGGACACGAGCTAATGATTTAGGGGGTACCGTGCTCCTTCTTGCTCTTGAAATGCAAATGAGAGAAAGGCGTAGGTACTGTATTCCACAATAACTGCAGTCTACCTGGAATAGTATGATAGGGAACCCTGAGAACTGCATCAGTAGGATGCAGGCCTAGGTTTCCCCTAGGAAGAAAGGCCACTGCCCAGCGCAAAGCCTGAATAAAGGTTTGTATCTTGTCTCGAATGACTGGAACTGGAGATACTGAAAAATACTTCTAAAATCAGATGGTTTTTGATGCCTGTGAAGTCATACTGACTGAAACATTTTGCAGAACTTCCTACAATACTACAGAGAAAACTGTTAAAATATACATTCCCCTTCTCGTACTGTAAAACACAGGTAAGAGTTTACCTTGCACACAATCTCCAGCCCATAGGAATTCTCACCACGACTGGAAGCACCTCCAATCTTCTCCACTCTGTTGATGACACCTAAAGATGCATCTAGGACAAAAGGAGGGTCCTGTAGACAGTTGAAATTTGTGAGTTTAAAAACGGGAGGGGGAAAAATCCCCAGCTCCTGCTCCCTTATGTCTATATTTTTAAACATATGGCTACATTTCACACAGAATTACTCTCAGAGAACACCTAGGTCTAAATATTAAATAGCTAACAAAAGCAGATAATTTCAAAAGCTTACCCGTTCCATGCTTTTAAAATACAGTCTATAATTGGTAACAGTAAGGGTTCCTCTGATTGCTCCAGTGAAGGGGCAGATGTAAGTAACATCCTTAGCTTAAAAAAAAAAAGAAAAAGAAAAAAAAAGTTGTTGATTTCATGGTTTAAGTTATGGGAGAAAAATTATGACAGCAACCATATTAGGGGGTTTTACTTTTCAGATCATGACATTAAAATAAGCTTCATCTGGGGTTCTAGCCTAGAGCTTAGAGCTAATATGCAAGTTTCAGTTCTGCAGAGAAGGTAAGAGTTTGAGTAGAAGTAGTATCATCACCCAGAATCCTACATTTGCACAGAACTGCTACACTGTAAAAAAGCCAGTGCTTGGCTGTAAACTTCTAACTCCACCATGCATGAAAAGAGGAGAAAACTTCTGCCTGGATGCATGCCCCTGAAGCTGACAACAGTCTGCATAAAAGCTAAGGATTGTCCCCAAGATGGTTTGTGCCACCTAGGACAGGAGAAGGCAGTTCTCCTACATGTGGTTTTTAGGGTGCTTGGGTCCTTCTGCACACCCTTGCATGCAGAGTCAGTCCTGGGATGAAGGCCCTCCTGCTAAAAGCCAGCAGAGCTACAGTAATTTGCAGCAGCCATGAATCTGTATAACACCCAACTGGCTGGTGATTTTAGGTCTGAAGTCAGCGATCAAGTTACTCTGCAACAATTCAATTATTTCTGAGGCTGAGTGATGGTGACTCAAAACAGTCCCCTTCTTAAAAGGCCTCAAATGTTTCTCACTTGTTTCAGCAAAAGGCTGGTTTTTCACAGCAAACACCCCTCCTAACTGCCTTTCTGTTTTACATTAATTAAAAATGCCAAGATTTAAGTTGTTCCCTCCCCACCTCTGCTGCCTATCACGTCTTCTGCCACTAAAGCAGCTGGCTGGCTGTGTTGTGCAATGGTTTACGCTGTCACCAAGAACTAACGACACCCCTCAAAAACACAGAGGAGATCCACTGACCAGAGCTGCCAGATCCATGAAAGAACTCCCTGAATCATCTTAATAACCTCAAGCCTCTGGACCCCATGGGACCCACTGTGCAAGGCTGTGTCAGAAGGACAGCTTGCCTCCCCTCCACTTGACAGTCACCACGCACATGAAGTGTGAGGCTACTGGGGCGTCAGGACAGGGACCTTAATACCTTCTACCCTTATCTCATGAGAGTTAGCCTGGAGGGAGAGAAAGAGGGAGTCTGCCTTACGCCAGGGCTCTGGCAACTCATATGACTAAATCATCCTCACATCAGCTCTGCTTCAGCATAGTCTTCAATGACTCTCAAGATCTGGATGTGGAGAAGGATCCTTAAAATATCAGAAGTGACCAATTCAGAGCAAAATATGTAGCACACAATATCTGGTTAAAAAGAAATAATATATATATATACATGCTAGTAATTCCATTATTTATTTATTTATATAAATTTACATGCATTTGTTTGAAGGACAATTAAACACAAAATGCTTCTAGCCAGACCTAATTAAACCAAGTGTTTCATTAGTAGCCGATTATTAATCACTACTTTTCAAAGACTAGTTTGACAGAGATTTGAAAGCAGACTCGTGAAACATAATAAGGGTGAGGGCAGCCTGCCTGGTTTTTGCACTAGAGTTCCCATTATTCAAAATATAATTTCAAAATGTTTAAAAAAACCCCAACAAAATCTACTAATAAGAAAAGCCTGCATTTACATCTGAAAAAGAACAGGATTTCTGGGTAAATAGAAAAGGTGCTAGAAAAATGTTTTGCAGGTAAGGAACCCCAGGCATGATCTCAAACACTGGCCTTGCCAGCTTGTAAGCCACATCACCTTTCACATTTGCATTTTATTAGCTTGGTTTCCTAAGGAAACAATTTTACTTAATTACACTGCGCATGTACACATGTACCTACACACACGGCTTGTCTGACCTTAACCCCTTCATAGCTGTATGATTTCAGCAGTCTCTACCTGATAAATAGGGGTCTCCTAGGCATTAAACTGCTTCACTGCTTGTGAGAATGGATGCCAGCTATAATAGAGAGGTTGTAGTAGTGCTATCACCAAGGGAAAGTCTAATAAATTCAGTCTTTGGTATATATAAGAGAATACATATGGGAAAAAGAAACTGGAAACCAGATTTACTAATTCCCTTGCTTGTGGAATCCCTGTCTTTTACAGGCCAATCTTACCCTAGATTATTGGGTTACCTGAAAATATTTTTTTCTTCCCTTCCCTGTAAAATACAAAAAGAATTACATCTGCGTTTCTTGACACTTCTAACAGGAAACAATTATTGCTTATGAATAAGAAATATTTCCTTTTTGCTGCCTTTAACTTCTTGCTGGACCAGGCAGCTGCTGTCTGGGCTACTCCAAAAGCCCCCCAGTCTTACAGATCTATATGGCTCATCTCATCATTTGTCAACAGATAAAATACTTGAAACTGATCTCTTAAACCATTCCCTAGGAAACCTTCAAAACATAGTCTTGCCGTCAGAGCTAACTGTGTCTGTGGAGCAAGTTAGATGTCAGTCTGCAGTGTTTGGTCGGAGTATGGGTTCAAAGTCCTTAGGAAAGAGGTAGAGAAAAAGAGGAAGCACTGAGGTGGATTTTTTTGTTTGTTTGTTTGCATGTTTTTGCTTGTTTTTATTTTGGTTCTGGATGTGGGGTTTTTGTGAGGTATTTTCAGTTTTTTAAATTTTTTATGTTTAGGACTGAAGTTACACTCTTCCATATCATTTTAAGAGGAAGGCAACATGGTAAGGAAGTGAATGAAGAATCTTTCACAGAAAATTAATCAAGAGGCTTACTCAAGCTTTCAGACTGCAGAGCATCAGCAAACCTGATGCATGTCAGAACACCCAGATTAAAAAAAAAAAAAAAAAAAAAAAAAAAAAAAAAAATCCCCAAACTAACCAAAGAACAAAAATGTTTCTGCTGTTATCCCTCTNAAAGAAAAATAAAGAAACAATCCCCATATCACAGCAAGTTCCCTGCAAAAACACCATATGCTTTCCTGAAGTCTCTGACAGAGATTTGACACACAATTGTGCTGTGTCAACCTAAGAAGCTACCCTGTGGCAAGGACAACTTGAAACAGTTGATCCATGTCCTCTCAGGAGGCAGGAAATGCAAGGCTGTACAACCAGCCTCATCACTCACGCTAAGGTGCCTTGAATTGCTTTGTCTTTGTGACGTGCTAAAAGGAGACACATAGTTACCTTGGTCCCTGTGATGTGCAATAACTCGACTAATGAAACAACCTTATCATGGCTTTCAAAATATCAGCAATTTGCTCTTGTTGGTCAATGACTGCCAAGATATTTTGTTCTATGGACATTCTATTTGGTCAGCAAACAATAAGGAATTTCCTCTTCACGTACCCATGTCTTTAATGGTTTCCCCTGGTAGCAAAGGTGGCTCTTCCATTTCAGCCAATTTATTAGTCTCTCTCAGGACCTAGGCAAAAGACACAAGTACAAACAGAAATTCATTATGTTTTCATAAACCAAGAAGTTTACACTTACCTGCAAGGGGCCAACAAATTACTCAAAGATCTTGAGGTACTGCCTAGTGTTTGAGCCTCTTCAGAGCTCAAAGTGCTTTAGCAGCATACTTCCCACATGTCCTTTCACGCTCCAGCCTGCTCCTGCCCAGCCCACTATCATTAGTTGAATTCTCTCACAGTTACATATGGAGCCAAAGGAACCAGTTCCTTTCCCAGTTGAAGTGATCAACTATTACCGTGATGCTATCAACTGTTCAGCAGAAGAATTTCTAGTTTACACTGAGGAAAGTTGAAAAGGACACCTTGTCACACCACTGTCCTCAGTGAGGGTCTGAAAACTGTGAAGGTCCTGATTTGGATCAGTTTCTAAAGGTTCTGTTTTGATAGGCATGTACAGGAGGTACAGTTTTAAATTTTTTTTTTTTTGCCTGCCAAATGACCCCTTCTCCACTTTCCTTTCAGTTCAAGTTCTATCACAGGGCAAGACTTCTCACACAATTGATTTTATTTACACAGGGTTTTCACAAGAACAACTGCTTTCATGAACAGATGGACATTTTAGGGAAGGACAGCTGTAACTATGAAAGCATAACCTGAGGTCTAAACCTATGGTAAGAACTAGGAGAGAAAAGCAAATATAAGTGATCAAGATTAAGGCTAAGTCTATGTGGCCAAATGCAGATGGATTTAGTCATATTCTCCATGCCTCAAACTGGCCAAATGACCACAAACACAGCAGCACAGTGCTCAACCTCTTAACACAGAGAGCAGGTTAGTTTAGACTTCTCATGCTACAGAAACCACAAAACTTGGGAGTTCAAAGTTGGTACGTGTCCCACCTCATGAAGAGGGGCAGAGGGAGCTCACTTCTGCTCACAACTGAATGTGCAGGCTCACTCTCAATCTCTTTAACATTATGCAAGGAAACAGAAAGCATTGTTTCAATTTGATATCAGGAAACCCCTGCAAAGAAAATTCAAAGACACAGCCTAAAGTGGCATTCTAGAACCTGACACGTCTGTGGTCAACCTTCATGTAGGATCAAGTCAGAGGGAGAGCCTCTGGAAATAAAAATTCCCTCAACTATGCAAAAAAAAATGGAAACAAAACCCTAGGAAAGCCTGCCACAATAAGAGCACGTTCCAGCATTTTCACACAACAGATTGATGCATAGATGAAAAGATTAACAAGATCAAAGCCTTCTTGAGAACAAGATGTACATTTTAAAAAATGCATTCAAAAGACTTGAAAAAAATTAATAATAAAAGCAAGTGCAGTCCCAGCTTCCTAACAGGAACCTCATAACTGCACCCACTTAGGCCAGCTTTACCAGGGAGGCTGCCAGGGCATTTGTACTGGGGTCTACAGGATGAGTAAGGAGAGGTCACCACTGACAGAGCTCACTCTGGCAGCAATTTGCAGGAAAGCTTCTCCTCCCCCACATCAGCAATACCAGTAAAACCAAGATTTTGATGGTATAACGAGCAGAAGTCGATGTTGAGGACTTCTTGTCAGCACAGCTGTGTTGGCCAAAGATCACACAGCCCATCAAAGCCCTGACTGAGGGCCTCCCCGACAAAAGTCTGTGATGTAGATCCACTCTCAACTCCTGTGTGTCTAATTTTGTGCTTGAGTAACTGCCTCGAAATTAGCAGGATAACATCTGGATTATGATAAATGAGATGGAGGCTTCTGGCTAATTAGTCCATAAGTGGTGGTCATCTTTTTGGCTTTTTATCTTGGAAGGACATTAGTGAAAATACACTCTGCATTCAGAACATGATCACAGCTTCTTCACGAAGGTCCGTACCCCACACAGGCAGCAGCTGCTGCGAGGGTCACTTCGGTCAACAGCTGGACTCGCTGCTCTCCTGCAGATGTCAGCGGGAGCATTCCAGCAGTAAACATTTGGGGGACTGGATTATATCTTAAGCCAAAACAAATATGAGGTAAGACACATAGAAAGCACTCAGTATGACAAACATCTGCCATGATGGCAGAGGTGGGCAGTGCTCAGGTGGGTTTTAAGCACAGTACTCAGGTGGGGGATAGACGGAGGGAATAGCCAAGCAATAGGAAAGACAAGGACCTCCATGACAATAACATTCTTTAAAGGCAAGGTTGAAAGCCTTTTCAGTTTAAAAACTGGTTCTTCTAAGCCTGATAAAATCCATCTGCTCATTCACACTCTCTGAAATGTGGAGTCCCTAGGGTGAGAGGAAAGGGTCAGTGATACAAACCTGCGTTCACTTCCACACAGGGCAGCAGACGGATGGCTTCCTGGAAGCACAGCACTTCAAGGTCAGCCTCCTTGTCTCCCCATCTTTTTATTTCTCTTTCTTTTACTTTTGCTACAGACTTGAGGACTGAACTGATTTTTGCCATCTCATAATTGACCCCAGCCACATGACCTATCTCAGGTAACAAAGCACTGCCTGCCTCCATGATGATTTCAAAGTTGGTGCAAGCACATCAGACCCAGATAACAGTATCCTTCCCAAGAGACTGAGACAGACAGGACAAACACTTCTCTGTGGTGTTGGTCTTTGCACTATCTGCTCAGCTCTAGACCTTGAATGAGCCTCTAGTTGGAACATGAACACTTGAAACCCATCCTGGCAGAAACCAAGAAATGAATGGTAGGCATTTTCATGAAATCCACCTCCATCAATGGCTCCTTAAAATTGGTTTGGGGAAATACAATCTGTGTAGGGATGAAAATGCAGGAAGCAGGCACAGGAGAAGATATCTGTGGCAGCACTGAAGGATGGACGCTGGCAGGAGGGAAGAAAAGTGGGTGGCTAAGAAAAGAGGAGTTTTGGAAACAGATCAAGGGGAAAGAATGGTATGGGACAATGCACATGAAGCTCTGAGATGATGTCAATACCACAGATGGACCCCTTGCTCCTTACATGATTAAAGAGATGACATGAAAAGCCCTTCTATCTTACTGCAATCCTCCTCTCCCCCTCAAAATCCAAAAATGGTTCATTAAACTGCACGCAAAATCTTTTTTTGTACATTAGCCTCTGTTCGAGACTCTAAAAATAACACTCCTGGGCCCAAATTTAGACCTCTGCAAACCTTGCAAAACTAAATTAGGAGTGCCAGTAACGCAAGGAAGCAGGGAAGGGAGCCAGGGACATGACTGCAGCAGCCTGGCTGCAGGAGAGTGATGGCTGGCTGCTGATACGTTAACGCTATTGAGGCAGGTACCACATACACATGCAACAGAAATGTGCCTCTGTGTTGCCTCAGGTTTTTAAATTGTTCTGCAATGAAGGTCACAGCCAGAACTGGGCAGAATCAGCATCACTTAGGAATAGGACCACAATGAAGTAGAGCCACACACTGGCTGTATCTGTCACAATCATCACCAGATGGTTTCTGTAAGAAACAGATACAACCACCAAAAACTGGTAGACTACTTTGCCTTGCCTCTAAGCCAGCCAAGGTCTTTGTTACCTTCTCCCCACAGAAATGTTATGCTCAACAATTGAATTTCCAGGGGAATGAAGAGTCTAGTTACACACCAGAACAACCTTTATTTCTGCCTTCTTTTATCAAGTAACATCATCTATCCATCCCACCCGTCAGCAGCTCTCCCTCTAGATAAACAGCCCTCTGGGATCCTGAGACTGGGAGTACCTTAGCACCTAAACACAAGTCCTGCCTCAGCTCAGAGGGTGTGAGGATTTCATGCCACCACCTACTCTTGTTCTCTTCTCAAGCAGCGACTTGGCAGAACAAACCCACACTACTACACTTAACATCCACTTCTCTTACTCCAGGATCCCACCCCATGTTAGCTCCAGCACACTTACCCATGGCTGAAGGTGCAGAGCTCTCTCATGCTCTCCCAACTACTGCACCCAACAAAGGGAAATCCTGATGCTGTTTTGCTGATGTAACCTTCAGATTTGAGCAACAAAAAGATCATCTCCTTTGCTTGCATATATGGGGTCAAGGTAAAAAGTTTAGATCTTGCTAAAAGGGTCTTACGACTGCTGCAATTCAGGGTACCGTGGTTCTGGCAAGCCTCTCCAACATATTCACACTGCCTCCTAACACAGCAGCCAGCACACTGCTCCAAAAATCCCTCTCCTGACTAGTGTTCCTGCAAGACTCATGCATTTAGCTCACCCTGAGCAGCTGCAACCAACTCAGGCTGGTACAGAGTTAAACTGCAAGCAGACTCCACACATAGGGTCTCAGAGGTCTGTGCATCATTGAACATTGTTCCACAAGGATCTAAGAGGGTACACGAACTCTAAATTCAGGATTTGCTTTTTGCCTGTGAACAAAATAATTGATGTGTTTTCCTCTTGTACTGCCTGGTGAGGTACTTGCCTACCAACGTAGCTGCACAGCCAGGATGACAACCACATCCTGTGCTGGCTGAGGCCAAGCCAGGACTGCCTCCTCTACCCACCCTGCCACTGCTGTAATTGCCCCCGGGTCTAGTGCAGTCAAAATGCCAGAGTTCTCTTAATGACTTTTAAAATGGAAGTTTTTCCATAACCTGGATCATTTTGCCAGGACTGGCTTAAGGTGTGACTACAGGAATGAAGGCATATAAAGCCGTAGTGAGGGAGAGAGAGCAGCTGGGACCGATCAGGGCGAGCAACTTTGTCCCTGAACACAATACATGCCTGCATACACCAAAGATGCATGAAGAGAGCACCCGAGGTCCCTCCTAGCCATTTTTCAGTTACTCTCTTATACTTTCTCCTGAATATTTGAGTCCTGAAACCCACAGACAAAGGTCAGATTGTTTGGCTTCACACAACTCAAGGGAAGACTACAAGTTCGTGTTACCAAACTGCTGTGTTAACAGTTTTCCTAAGTCTGCAGAGATTCTTCTGTCCTGAATCACAATCAAAATTAGCAAAAAGAATCTTTTTTTGCTTAGGTAAAATTAAAATGTACCCTTTTTGTGACTCTTTTTTTCCCCTCTGAGTTCATCTCTCCTTAGTAACCTCCTACACACTCCAAATCATTTTGCACATTTTGAACAGATCTGTTACACATAGAGCCTCAGCACTGGTACAACACGTTTGACCCAACTGCATGACCACCTTGCTCCTGTATTAGTCCTTTCCCCAAAACCACGTCTGCCCCGTTTACTGAGAAGATAAGCTCTCCAGGCTGGGAGCTGCTTTTGTTCCAGCTACACACAGTCCTGTTTTATGTTTCCTACAGCAGGAAGGCAGTCTCTTAACTGGTCCCTTGACATAAACATATATAACCTGTCTGTACAGACAAACATACACACACACACACACAAAATCCCTTTGCCTCTGCAGCCCCTGTACTCAGAGATTTGGCACGTCTATGTCTACCTCGTGAGCATGCACTGGTCAGCAGCAACAGGGAAAATATATGCTGCAGGGACAAGAACATGCATGTGCATTGTACACATGCAGTAATGTGCACACAATGAGTAGAATTTAAAATATGCATTTTTTTCAAATTATGTGTGAAATATGGAATTGAAACTCAACAGCCAAGTGAAAGGTTTTATCTCCTACAGGAAAATATCTGTCTGATGCTTCACATTTTAGTGGACTACTTGGGAATATTCTGCTTGTACTTAACATATCTAAACTTTTCTTCTTCCCCTGCTTGATTTTTTAAATTTCCTTCTCTCAAGAACTGGCAAATGATTAAATACTCTCATTAATCATCATTTTTGCCACTTTGTAGGCAGGGTAGTCAGTAAACTGCAGGAATATCCATTTCATCTAAAACAGAGATCAACTTCTCAGCAAGTCAGTGGAAAGCAGAATACCCAGGAAATGCACCTTTAGGATGACTGCCCTTCTTCCCACTGAAGACTAAGACCTAGAGCAAAGGAACATCAATGCAGATCTGGTAGAGCAAATCCCAACCCTGGTGCTTCCTTGTGGCCAGCATAGCAATGCCCAATCTCCTGGATATCCACATACAACTGTCACAACCTCTACTTTGCAGAGAAGTAAAAACGTGTCTGTGCAGAAAGGCAGCAGGAAATGAGCCAAGCCAGATCCAAAATCTGAATGAACTTCATTTAAAGAGGCATGACTCCAAAGCTTACAGGATAGATGATCTTAGCTGTAGTATAAAAGACAGCTTTTGGGTCAGAGCTGGCTCTTGTCTGCTGTCTCAAAGAACCCCATGAGAGAAGTCAGCCTTCCTGCAAAAACTTAGCCATAGGATTACTTTCACATATGTCAGTCATTCATTCATTTATTTTGTTTGTAAAGCCACAGCAAAACATATACACTTACATAACCAATGCTTCTCTCCTTTAAATGCCTTTTGGGGGGTCTCAAGCCATGTTCCCCTATGAACATGGCTCTGAACTGCCCTCCCTCTCCAGCCCTTTCCTGATAGCTGTTTCCATCAATCAACAAAGGATAACGCCACTATGGCAGGTGTATCAAGATTTATCATTATCCCAATGACACTGTAAAAATGTCCAAAACAAACAGACACAGAACCTCTTTCCATTCACATTGGAAAAACATCCCCACAGAAGTCCAATTCTGCCCAGCTGACAGTGATAGAAGCTGCAGAACTGACACAAATCTGTGCAAAAACAGGATTAGTATGCTTCTTTAGGTCAGTTTTGCATATGTGCATTGGTTTCTTCTCTAAATGGAACATTTCTTACAACAGGAAAAAGGGCACATTTTACCGCTAAGATGCGTCTGTCTTCTCAATGCTCAATTAGCAGGACCGCAGAACAGAAGCCATGCTTACTTGACTGAAAACACTGTGCTACTTTGAGGAGATTTTCAGCTGCCATTTATGGCTATTTCAAGTGTACTTTGAGAAGATTTATATGCTAAATATCCTACTGGAAATGCAATAAAACATAAACTGAGCAAGTAAATGGACTCTGTTGATTATTTTCAAATCATTAAGAATACCACAGCAGAAAGACTAGAGGCAAAAACAGCAGTATCTGCCTGGCTGAGGCAGAGGGACTTTTCTGAGGATTATGACCAGATGAGTTGAAAAACTATGTTAGAGGCATTCAGAGCCTCAAGACATTAATTGCAGGGAAATGCTTTGTGTCTTATTCTTTTGGGATATTAGAAGTTCAAAGGGGAAAAGACAAAACACCATGGACACATGGATCATTTCAGAATAGTACACAAAGAATCAAATATACTGTCCAAAGACCACATCAAGCCCATTCAGCTCCTAACAGAGCAATCGGCCAACGAAGGCTTCTTAGCTTGGTTAATAAATAACACAAGACGTATTTAAGTTATCAAAAAATGTTCTGACATCAAATCAGCTATTACACTACTCTAAGACAGTAATAACATACAATGTACACTGTAACTGCCTTTTAACTATGCTTTCCTGAAACAACTGAAAACACCAAATAACAAACTGTAATCTCTACCTATCATATATGGAGAAAGTATAAAAAGGTTTGAGAAATCACTTGCTTACTTACCACTGTCCTGAAAATCTTTAAAAAGAAGCTGAAGATGAGTGTATTTAAAAAAAAATTCAGTCACCAGAGTAATATAAAGGGACTCCTCTGCAGGAGGAAGTAGACACCATGTAGTGTTTCCCCGGGGTTTTCTGCTTTATTTTTTCCACTATGTTCTTCTCCACTTGGACCCGAATGTCCAGTGATGAAAAACAGCCTCTCTGGGCTGGTGAATTTCCTGGGCCCTCACTGTACAACTACAAGGCAAGGCTTAGAAGCTCAAAGGAACACATTGTTGATGGTCACTCATTCAGCCACGGCTGGTTTGTCTCTTCAAGTTTGTCTTGGTGGCTCAAGACAATTCTCTCATTAGGCTATGACAGAAGGTCGTCATTGACTCAACACAGCAACACTCTCTGGCACAGAGTGTTGCAGATATTATCTATTCAGACAAGTCCAACATTTCTTTAATACAGAACCTTCTTCAGTGCCAAGGGTTCTACATACATCTCAAAACATAATGCCTCTGTTCTCCACACGCTGCTCAAAAACTTTGGACAGAATATTAGCCTGACTCTACCCTTCATTTTTACTGAATTTTGCTTAGCAAACAATTTATACATGAAAAAAAAAAGACTAAAAGTTTCAAGGAAACCATTAAACTAGTCCAGTGAAATTAATATCATCAGTCTTCAGTAACAGAAAAACTCTGACCAAAGACAGAGTTATAAATTCTACCAACTAAAATAAGTCACAGAATACTGTCTCCATTACCAGGAATTTCACTTTGGAGTTGTGTGATATGTATGATAAGGATTCAAGGTACAGGTAATTATATATTTATAATGAACAAACAATCATACAGACGGGAACAAGGATATTTCATTCCGTGCAAAAACATCTACAGAAAATCAAATCTTGGCAGATACTGCATGCAGCCACAAATCAGCATGCTCCTTTTAAATACCATGCTTGTTCATTCCTGCCTGACTTGTGCTTCAATCTACAAAACTGTAACTAACAGAGGGGAGGGAAGCCACCTCTTTCCTGGTTTTACTCAACAAAAGGAAAATTCTTGCACTTTGTAGCTAGGAGAAACATGGCAGTCGATTAGGAAGAGACGAAAATATTTTTGAGGAACATATGAAGGCCATTTGCTTATTCTCTTAGTTTTATCATTCCTAATAGATGGCAATCATAAACGCTTCCAGGTATTTCTTTCACTGTGCATTACTCCATATTCAAGCATTTAGGTACCTCTACATAAGAAAACTAGCAACATCCGCCGTCTTTGCTCTCTTCTAAGTAGATGAGCACTTAGGGAGTATTATTCCCACGTAAAGGAGACAGAAAACTGACTGCATCTGGCTTTTCCCCCTGTCTAATTTGTATGAAATCGATATTTTGCAACCCAGAGGTTGGCTACTCTGTGGGTTTGTTTCCTTGAAAGGGCAAGGTAAAGAAAGGACTTACTGGTGCAAGGATGGGACCAAGATTTTCCATCTCTTGGGACATTTTAAAATGAAAATTACTACAATTCTTATGAAATATATAGCATTTACTATTAACTGGAGTCTTAAAAAAGCATGGCAAGGTAGGGGCTGAATTGCAGTCACTGACAGGGCTGCCCTGGTATGACCATGCTTATGGACAAGAGCATTATTCATTCTCCAGAACCAGTCATTTGTGCCTTTGTTCATCAACAGCTTAATGCTCCAAACAAAGGAAACCCCCTTCCCACAGGCACACATGCACAACTCGTAGAGTCAAAATCAGGATTTCAAGATAGCTACAATATATATCCCTCTAAGACTTTCTTACTTCTCTTCTGCTGCCCTTTAAATCCTTCTGCTTGATACCTTCAATAGTGTAAAGCAGAGTAAACAGGCAACTATTGACTGTTCTTGGATTCGTCCCTTGGATTTCATTCCTATGTGCAAAGGGACCTGTGGAAATACTACAGCAGATCAGGCAAGGGCTACTTCTGCCTGCACAGGTTCTACTCCTGTACACCCACAAAAAAGTGAAGTGCACCTCCACATGTGGAGCCATAACTAAGCCCAAAGCAATGGTACAGAGAAACATACAGCCAAATCTTCACATAGTGACAGTAAAAAAATGATCTGTTTATTTAATTTCACTGCTTTATCACCAGTTCACATCTAGCCAAGTCTTTTGTGACCGCAGGTCAATTATCTTCACCATCTGGTGGCTTGTGCAATATGGTCTGTAACTTAATAGCAGTCACAGTCCAGTGCACTGGGAAGGAAAGCTCACAAAGCAGAAGACATCTTGCATTTGCTATGAACTAGTCTGCTAACAGGCAGTCCCAGGCAAAGAGACAAAGGCCAGTCTGAAACAGGAATATTTATCCCCATGTATCATTAAGCAAGGGATGGACCTGACTGGCGGGGCAGAAAATTTTCAACTACCATAGAGGTGCTTCAGCAGAGGTTTTGTCATGATTTAGTGCTTCCAAGCTAGCATCATTCACTAACTGAAAAGTCCCTTAAAAGCAAAACTAAAAAACATTGTTTAAATGAGTGCTTAGAGTTTAAAACGTTATGTCACTCTCTAAACCCGGCTCTTGTTGAACATGTGTTACACATAACCAAAGCCTGACACACTTCCTGCGTTGGCAGGGAGATAGTAATGGAAAAGCTCACTGAGGCTACTTTTAGTGATTTACAGCAAATGATGGAGGGGGGGGATCACATCTTTCTTCAATATGTTTTTTTACTAATGATATACATGTTCTACATAAAACTAGTCTAAGCTACTTTGCACTAAAACTAGAACAAAGTAACACAAAGGTGGCAAAGTCAGTGACTGGCATTTCAGCTAATCCTGCCCAACACCACCTGCAGGACAGGATTTACCTCAATTTTAGAAGTCAGAGAATCTGAGAGACATTACCCTGAACTCTCTCCATAAACAGAAGAGAAACACAGTAGGTTTTCAAAACAGACAATTGCACCTTTACTGGAGCACAGCTAAAGCTGAGAAATGACTTGCTGCCCCTCTAATAATGTTCAACATCTGCCCCAAGGACGTCTCTAGCTCAGCTCCATGACGTTCTCACCTAGCATGGGCAATTCCTTAAAGTCGAAGCAAATCAGGTCATAAAAGACCTATTTCCTTCCACTGAGTACAAAGGAACTGTGGTTGGCTAGCTTGAATACATACTTGCCCAAACAGATTTCATTCAGGAATCCTAAGGAGGCAACAATGGCATCCATTTACTACCTTGGAAGGAAAATATTCCTTCATATACCTTCTCTCACTCATCAGTTATGCATCTTACAAAATAAACCACATGTGCTGGTTGTGTGACCATACACACAACAGATAACAAATTAAGATTACACCACCCAGTCTGTTTCTTCCCATTTCTAACCTTCAAGTCCTGGGAATGCTACAATAATGCTCTTGCATGTCTTACACAAACCCACTGCAAATCCACTGATTCCTCATACATTAAAGAAGAAAATTACTATAGAGGGAGTAAACAGTCATGAAGGATGGGTCATATGCTTGTACAGCATTTTTCCTGAACTTCAGAGGAATAAAGGAATTGTGGATCTTACTGTTGCCCTCAAAGGGAGAATGTTTTAGTGGTCCCAAACAGCAAAGCCAAGAACAAAGATTTGAACCACTTTTTCTGAAGGCTGCAAGCTAAGCAGGTGACATACGGGTCTGCTGTACTGGTTTCCCCTGGACTAGATGCAAAAAGCAATATAAAAAAACCCACATGAGTTTCTGTCCTCCAGTTTAAGCTTTTGCTGTATACAATCCAAAAGCAAACACAATGGGTCTTAATGAATTATCAGGCAAAGGTACTGTTCGTAAGGGAAGCGTCAGCAGGCTCTGCTGGCCATATCCACCGCTTCTCAACTGCAAACGAGGAGGATCCAACCCTTTCAGGAGGGCTACTCTGAGGACTTGAACGTGGTAAACATCAGGCATTATCCTATAAGCAACAGCTAATTCAAAATGAAAATCCCTACGGATAGAAGTTAGAACATCAGCAAGAAGACTTAAGTACTATAAAATGCATGGACACATCTCCCCATACGCACAGGAGAAAATACTGCCTTATAGGACCTAGAAGCAAGAAACTCACTGTATTTTATTAACCATCAAGTTCCCAGATCTGTAATAGCTATACACCTCAATCCCTTTGGCAATATTGGTTTTAAGGTGTTTTTAACATCTCAGCCCAAATTACAACGTATCTATGGATTTCCAACTCCATTTTCACTTCCAACTACTTCAGTTCTGTTCTTGCCTGCTCTATAACTTATGTCAAACATATGGCTGTGTACTTGCTAAAAACTCCCTCAAAAAGTATATTCCCTAAATCAATTATAAACAGTTTCAGATTTGAGATCAGGAAAGGGGTGGAGGGAGAATCGAATAATGCTTTGTTGTTTTTCTGTTGGGGGTTGGGGATTTTTTTCCCTTCTTTTTTTTTCCTATGAAACTAACTGAAGCAGCCAAAAGTTACTTAGAGTTAGTTTATGAAGTGAAAATTCTATAAATTTTCTAGTGGAAAGGCAATTTAATCTTAGTTCCAGATACTGAAATGCTCAATATACATAAAAAACCAAACCAAACCAAAACACAAAAACCTTCATAAAGGTTACTATTAAACACTTTGGAGAAAAATTTAGGAAAAATACTGCACATGCATTCAGTAGGAATCCCCTGTGGTTGTCTCATTTACCTCATTACACACATGCATGCACACACACAGAGTGTTAATTGCACTCCAAAAGAAAACTGCAGGCACAGACTGCAAGAAATTAGGTGGGTCCTTCCCCTGGTTCCCTCCTCCCAATGGACGCCTACTATTCTTCTAAAAATTCCCCACAGAAAAAAAGAGTGCTAATTGTAGCTGTGACAAAGTGGTTTTCCATCGTCACAGAAATTTAATTCCTAAATTTGAGCCAATGCACACGCAGAGGCAGAGACAAAATAGAGGTAGGAGTGATGATGGATCCAAGGAGCAATTCATTCTAGCAGGAAAAAAATAAATATACATCAAGAGCATAATCCCATAACCGGCAGATCCATGTCAAAGTCTTGAAAAGCTTATTTTCAGCCTCTTAAAGCTAACTGATGCAACACCTTCCTGAGAGAACAACGTGTAGCTCAGGCACTTGCCTCCCATACCACAAAGTTACCACAAAATGCATTAGTTCCCTCTTCAGGGCTTATTCTCTTACATTCTTCCAGGAACAATGTGGGACTTTTTTTTGTCCCACAGTAATGAGGTGCTTAGCTCAAATCTCAGTACCTGTTAAGAGTTGGGAGTTCGTGCTGTCTTGTGCCAATCAAACCTACACAAGACACTCAGGCATGTAAGGAGAGAGCTGTAACAGAGAACATGCTCAAGCCACTGTATCAGTTATGGGTATGACCTCATCTGCAATATCAAAGGCAAGGCCACATCTCATAAAGAACAAAGAAAATAGCCACAACAATTAGGACCTTGAAAAATCTCTCAGAGAACTGACTCTAAAAGCTTGCAGAACTGTCACGTGACAGAGACGTTAATTCACAGAGAGCTGGACAAAGAATGATAAGCCCAAGGAAAGTACATCCATCATCCTCAACTCCAGACCTGAAAGAAATCAGTGTCAGCTGACCACCACTCATACTAACTGTTCCATATCAGAGGTGGCACTCGGCTCCAAGAGGAAGCCCAGGGAGCAAACAGTAACACATTAGCACCGACAGAGATTGATTTGAGGACAGGCTGTGAGTCTGCAGTTGCATTGGCAATACCAACACAAGAGGCTGTCCACAAGTAGAGAACTGATCTTCATCTCACCTCCCAGGCTTCTTCTCCAGCATGAGACACTCTCAGGAATGAAGAGCGCAATGATGAATGCATGAATTCCTCTAGGACAGCTAAGGTCAACGTGCAGTAGTGGAAACTGCCCCTCTCTCCCTATACCCTAATACAAGCAGGAGCATGGGAATTCATTTTCTCTAGATCTGTCTACCACTGACAAACAGCCACTCGAGTGTAAAAGCAAGAACCAGCTTAACACCTACACACAACTGCATCACTGCCACTCACACAACCTCTGCAAGAGTAAGTTTTTAAGTGAAGCACAGGAAGCTTGTGTCGAATTCAGGGCACGCAGAATTGATGTAGGTGAAGAGCAAGAAGCATTTTGCCAGCAGAAGGAGGTGCTCACACTTGGCCTGCAGTACCTTTATTCTAAGTAACTAATTCTCTGCTTTACCATCTCTTCTGGAACACTACTCTAAATGAAAGAGGAGTAGCATTTGCTCCAACCAAGGCAGAACTTCAGTTTGCTTAGAAATAAAAAGAAAGGAGGGCAGGTTGTGAAGAAATCACTCTGCAAATTACGAGAACTGTGGCACAGTGCGGAATTACAGGCTTCTAATGGCCTCCAGGAAGCAATAAATAAGCATCTTCTGCTTCAAGAATCTATCATGCAGCTAAGTGAATGTTCCTCTGAGAACATTGTTTTTAATTTCTAATGGGTACAGAGGCCCTGTTGGATGGGGAATCAGACAAGCTCAGGAGAGCTGGAATCCCTGCCAAGACAGTTTACATTACACATAGATAAGGTGACAAAAGGGGGGAAAGAGTCACAAGCGGCCATCGGGGTTAGAAGGAAAACATGTTGAGCCATCTTAACTACCAGAACGGAAAGACAACCTTGGTTCTAAAAAGGAAATATTGCTTAGTTCTCTACTTCTGAAAGTAGTCCTCAAGTGTCACAAAAACTGTGAAAAGCCAGTTCAGTTGTGCATCAAAACTGAAAAGGAAACCCACATATGCAAACTTCAGTAAAAAATTAAGTAAGAAATTGAGTTTAATTTTTTAGAACATTATATAACATATATAATATATTATACAGTTAAGAGCTGTAGCAGTATTTGAAACCTTATTCGTACCAATGAATCACTTAACCTCAGGCTAAACATGATGTTTTCTGTATGCTGGAGTAACTAACACCCCAACTTCACAGCGGGAAGAACTTCAGACATATAACAAACTTCCATACCCAGGTGTGTTCACAGATCACAGAGTATTCTGAGTTGGAAGGGACCCACAAGGATCACCAAGTCCAACTCTTAAGTGAATGGCCCATACAGGGATCAAACCCACAACCTTGACATTACAAGCACAATGTTGTAAGCAACTGAGCTAATCTCAGGGTTCGGAAGATTACTTTTTTGTATCCATAGGTAAAAGGTGTAAACTACCACAGATTGCACATAAACCACTGTTTAAAATCCTAGTTTAAAATTGGCTAATAAGCTGCCTTTAGAAAGAAACATTAATATTCTTGTAATTTATGAACTTTCTGTTATTAATTATGGACGACTGAGACAACACTCACAGGAAAAAAATCATCATGGTTGTCAAAGGAATTAGCTTTGTATTCAGACATTTTTATGCAAATTTACTGTGTTTAGATTTTACAAAGATTCTCAACCACAGCCAAGAAATGCTCAGATCGTTACCAGTACCAGCAGTTTTATATTCAGGGACGTTTTTTCCAAAGCAAAGATACATCAGCAAACCCTTGGTTTCATAAGAGGAACATACAGATAACTTTCAAAACTCCTGTGACACTGAACCAGAACGCTGAATTTATAATTAACTACTCTAATAACAGACTTAAAAGAGCTCTATTTGGACCTTTTTAATGTCAGAGCAATTAATTGTGACAGAAGATTATTTTTATCAGCTCGAAGATAGCAATCTTTCTCTGAAAGAAGATACTTCCAAGGACTCAGTGTTTACCAACAAGCAAGAGTTCTCAAGAAAGAACATCTCTTACATATACACACAACAGGAAAAAAAAAATTTATCCAACAGGCAGGTTGAGGATTTCACTTACTTAAAGCACCTAAAAGAAAATGGGAGTTCCTTTGAAAATTCATCTCCAAGTGACAGTTGCAGAGTCAACTTTTTGAAGATTAAACAACTTTATAAAGGAGACAATATGGTAGAGATTAAACTTCAATTTCACCTGTTTGACTTCAGGTTCTTTCATGATTTGGCTACATAAATGTTGCCATTACTGAAAGCTGACATTATTTTACCATATTCAACTCACAGAAGCAAGACATCCTCTGAAGGAGGTTACAACATTTTTTTTTTCTTTTTTTAAGACAAAACATACATACCCTTAAATCTGGAGAGAAGTTGTCAGCTGAGGTGGAGATCGAGTCGGACGATATAGCAGAAACAGATCTGGTGTGAGTAGAATGGTCCGAGTGCGAAGTGGAAGCGCTATAAAGAGAATCACCACAGTGTATTAAAACTGTGCTGAAGAAGACTCAAAAGCTCACAAGTTCAGCCACTCACAGTCATATCAGGCATTTTTTGCTATTTCCACCCTTTCCATTCTCAGTTATTCAGCCTTCAGCAGTGGGGCCGAGAACCTGTTTTACTCGCTGTTACCAGGGATTACCAAAGAGTAGACAATTCATTATCAAATCAGCTCAGACTGAGCCAATGCTAACACAACCACAAGTCAGTGCTGAGGAATACATTCGGAGCAGGTAGCTGGGTGTGCAGCTGCAGTGCCAGCTTCAGGATGAGCTCTGGGTGGAAGGAGCCCCCGGCAAGAGGCCGTGAACTGCCGACCCTTTGCACAGGGACCTGCAGCCCAGTCAGGTGATCGGACACTCAGAGACAAGGCAGGAGCCCAGGATGTCAGACTTTTGTGCACTTTGACTGTTAGAGTATAAAAGCCCAGGGTTTCCTTTGTTTGGGTCCATCTTCAAAGGCACTCAGGTCGAGCTGCTATTTTATTATTGCACCATGATTAAACTGTTTTAAGGATTGAGATGACTGAGGCTCTGCAGTGGCAAACCTTGGGTCGAGCCGCTAAGGAAGCTTTGTCTGACTGTGTGAGTGTGGGGTGTGTAGGGAGTCAAGCGGGGCACCCATGGGCTCACTGGAGCCACGCACTGAAAGAGGGGCTTCGGGCTCAGCTCAGGTAGTGCAAGTGCCAGAGTGGCTTCTGGATGGTCAGACAGAAAAGTTTCCTTAACACCTGATCAAATCCTAAATCACAGAAACTAAGGGCCTCCATTTCAGGCTTTCAGATGGGAGATATTAGTGTGCTGCAAGGGGATGAAAACAGACAGACTCCTGAACACACGCCAGCACAGCTCCAACCACAGCTTTACAGCAGTGGAAGAAATTCAGAATAAAAACTCTTTTCATCATACATAACTTTTCTCCTTCAAGTATACATATAACCCTTCGGAGAATTAAAGAGACTCTCCCACCATACTTCTCTGGTGATACAAAGTGTGATTTGCTAAATAACAAAGCAAAATAGCAATTTTCTTTTTTATACAATTTTCTAATATAGCTGTAAGCAATTAAAGTAAGCTTATATTTTATAGCAATTTTATGCTGCAACCTCTCCTAGAACCCTAATTGCTTAAAATTAGCATTCGATACTAAGGCTTTTAAGACCCCAGATGACTGTAAAGAAAGATCCTCTGTAGTACAACGTCACTCCCTAAAGCCACTGTACAGCAATAAATGCTACCTGTGCCAATTAATTCCCACACCCTTACCAAACCCAAAAAGGTTTTACCTGGGTTTAAAGACAGTCTTTAGGATCAGCTCTCAGACTTGCAAGCCTAGTCATGGCCAAAGCAGAATACCAACAGGAGTATTACCATCACTATTGTATTAATTAGATGTGACAACCTAGAAATAGGTATAATCTGAGCTTCCAAAGGGCCTGGAGATTTATTAATTCTCTGAAAATTGTTTTGCTGCTGACAAACGACCACCAAAAGGCCAGAATGTTCCACTTTTGTTTCTGCTCTCTGGAGTTTGGCAAAGTATTGCAGTGTTAAAAACATGAAGGACTACAGCAAAACTGGGCTCTTGCTGGGAGTTAGTCTTCTCTCTCCAAGGCTTAAAGAGTATTGGCAACCCTTTCATCCTATGAAGTAGAAACTTCAAAATGGAAGTTTTGGGAACAGTAAAAAATTATTTAAAACAAATGACACTGGTGTGCCAATCAAATAGCACAATTCCACCAAACGCACTTGTTGTACAAGGTTCAACAGCTATTCACTCAGCTTTCCAATGTGCTAAACTCCTGCAGTGTTGCCAGGTGAACTCACATAAGTTTACAAAGTGGCCAGTGGTATTTGTGCACGCAACACTGCTCATGCCAGAGCAGCCCCACAGTTTCTGTTCCAGGCAGAAAATAATCTCACAAGAGATTATCTCGTAAGAGAAATCTGTGAAACCTCCCATTCTTATGAATGAAAAGGCCTCATATATGCACTTAATTTGTGTTCAGTTTTGCAGTACAACAAAGCTGATATAAAGCGTACGCTGCTGCTGAATGGGCTGCTCGTGTTCCCCTCTCTTCTTCCTCCTCTCAACCCAGAGTGCACACAGCTGCCATTCTGCTGGACGGGCATCCTGGGATGCACGGTTCAATCTGCTGATCTGACGGGGCAGTAAACTATTAATAAACATGGAGAGAGTCTTCATGGGCTGATTGGATTCATTACATGGCTATATAAATCATCAGATGCAGCACACAGAGAGAGAAGGAATCTGGATCTGGAGATGATGAGGAAGGCTGAGAGCACTTTGCGCGCAGCAGCCCGCAGGCACGCTAAATTAGGCTTAGCTCTAAACCACATTTTACATTACTTAAACGAGCGCAGACCCCTGATGTGTTCCCTTGCAACTCCTTTCAGCCTGGCTTCTGCATGGCCAGTCTTCATCTTCCAAGTGTTCACCCTCATGTTTGCAACTGATTAATTAATTTTTTTATAAGCATGTTAAAAAAAAAGAATCACACAATTTAATCACTCTACAGAGCAGCACCTGTTTACTGTACAGCAACCTATAAGGAGAGGGTTACGTATAAGGTACTTAGAGGTACATAGTTATCAATGAAGAGCAAGCAGATACTGTAGAAGCCTTTATTGCTGGGTGACAACTTTGACTCCTGTCCCTGGGTCCCCACCATGCCTTCTCCCACACCGGCTCCAGCCGGGGGAGCCAGAGTCTCAGAATAAGCCTCCAGAAGCCATGCATTCTAGCTCCCTCCCCTTTCAGGTCCCAGACTTTTGTGTATTTAAATGCATTTTAAAGGTCAGCAACTCTGTTGAGTTTACAAATCCTTAGCACAGGTGTTAAGTATCTAAACTAGGGCACACCACCAGTTGACATGGACCTGTGCACCACGCCGGACAGTTTACTCAACAAAGTATTTTTTGCATCAAAAAATTCACATACTTTATTGATAGAAAAGGGAGCTGGAAAGGCTGGAAAGGTTTAGTGGAGCGTGCTAGTCTCTCTGCCCCCAAGCTAGGACAAGCTACACCCAAACAGCTACCAAGAGCTGTTTGTCTACCCTGATTTGAACAGCTCCCAGGGAAAGTGCTAACAAAAGGATCAAAATTTCACCAGTTTTTGTGCTGATACAACTTGTCTGCCCAGGTACATTCCCAGTATTTACTTAATACACAAGCAGCAATTATCTAACCATTGAAGACCAAAGATTTTTATGAAATTGTTAATTAATTTCACTATGGCAAAATAAGGGGCAAACTGCTTTATGCAAGGGAAACAAAAATAAAAAAAAAAGAAAGAGGGAGAACCATAATCCACAGCGTGTCTGAGCTGTGAAAGTGTTTTGTGTTTGTTGATCACGCTTGGCTTCAAGTGGGTGTTAAAGAAGGAAAGTATTTGCATTTTAGAAGTGGATTTTCAAAAGCTCCCCACACCAATGTCCCTCTGCTCCCACAGAAACCACCAGGGAAGCCTCCCCTCAGCATCAGCCACAGGAGCTTTTGGGAAGTGCTGCCTGCACATGCAGCAAACAATCCCCCTGGATTACGCAGCTCAGCACAGTATGCATAGGTTGCATATGTTTGGCTTGCTACCTCTGTTCTTCTCATCTGTCGTTTATAGAGAGCTGAGAAGGAACGAAGGAGCAGACAACCAAAATACTGCTTGTTTCCATCTCCCTCTTCTTATCATTGTCAG
Source organism: Oxyruncus cristatus (assembly GCA_013399855.1). Lineage (NCBI taxonomy): Eukaryota > Metazoa > Chordata > Aves > Passeriformes > Cotingidae > Oxyruncus > Oxyruncus cristatus. The sequence goes on from VXAY01006688.1 coordinate 1,042,052, forward strand.
ACAGTTGCACAGTTCCAGCTCTGCGGCTCAGCAAACTAATTAATCTAATGCCCCTCCACACACATGAGAAGTTTATTAGTTTCAGTGGTTTAGTCAATCTTGAGCTCTTCACTGCTGCCAGTGCAAAAGCAAAGATCCTCAAACCACCCAATTTCATATGCCTTTGGGTGGGGGAGAGCATGAGAATGTCCTGGGGCCAATACACAAACTCAGAGGAGACCAGAGCTCCCCACACATTTTGCCACCAGCTCTTTCAAATCATCTCAGGCAAATCATTTCCTCTGTCACGGCTTCTGCACATTATCCAGCCTTTGCCAACGTAAAGTTAAAGCTGTCTCTTACGATACTATTGGCCACATGACAGGTATGTCTGGCACCAGCCTAACATGCTGAGGAGCCCACTGAGGATGCTCTGTTCTCACAGCAACAAGCCCCTAACAGCTGGGTGTCACCAGTAAGGCAACACAGACTAAACCTGAAGGACAGCCAAGGCACCGTGGTCACATTAACTGCTGGGTTGGGGGGCACCTGACAAAAATCTGAGAACACAGGTAGGTTTGGACAGGTTTCAGCAAGGGTTCAAAATCACTAGCGCTGTGCCAGTCACTGCTAGCTGAAGGCCTAGTTCAATACTACTTAAACGTGCAAAAGTACAGTATTGCCTCTGAACCTCATTAGGGTTCTAGGAAACAACATATACTCAGGTTCACAAAATACTTTGAGCTCTTCCTACAGGAAAATAAGTGAGTTCCTTTGAGGAACCAGGGAAGACCAAGGACCTCCTGGAGCATTTTTCTTTCCAAACTTCAGACACAGACAGCTCTGCATCGTCCTTGCTGATGGATGTCTGTGTTAAGTACGAAAAGAGACCTACCTCTTCAACAGGTCAAAAGCACCTCCAGGGAAAGCACCTTAATCCTGTGACTGCCATTCCCATCTACTCCTTTCCTCATTCCTCCCCCATGCAGAAGCAGGAAACAGGTCTAGGACGCAATTAACACTGATCTATGTCTTTCATCTTGGTAATTATTTTTATTATTTAAATGCCAGATTTTGAATGATAAATGAGTCCAAATGTGAGCTGTCGGTACAATGGTCTTATACAGTAACTGCACGCAGTATTAACCCCTTGGCTATATGGAATACATATATGCAACTAATAAGAGAATTATACTGGAAACCAAGCACAGTGACTCAACTCCTGATAAAGTGTTCATTGTTACTATTAGGACTATCCCACAACATGCCAGATGGTTTTCAAACGTAATTCAGACTCAGACAGATGCCCTCCAGTGATTCCTGTTTAGGCAATTGAAAGATATTACAGCATCCAGCAGAATTGAAGGTGTTCCAGTGTGCTGAGTTGAAGCTGTCAACAAAGGTGTAAAGAAGCTGCAAACAGAAATGTCTGAGACAGGCAAACTCTGTTAAACTATGAACGTGCAGGGAAAATATTTTGGGTGAAACCAGTGATAAGGTCTTAAGCCACTTCAAAGAGTATCATTAAATGCCATTTAATGATACAAGGCAATCGTAATGATACAAGGCAATCTCTACCCTCAGATCCCTGCAATGTAAAAAATGTGACATATAAGAAAGCCTAGGAAAAGAAATAAAACTTGTAGTTGCCATTTTTTTTGGCAACTGTTACAGTAAGAGTTTGACTATGAAATTATTTCTTTTCTAGTGTAGAGAAGCAGTAGTTTCCCCTGGAAGTAGAAAGCACAAGTACAGCTTCTGAAGAGGGCAATTTGACCTCACTGAGGACAGTCAACCCAGGACAGGTAAAAGATAACCACAAAGATGCAAAGAAAGTGCCAAAATCAAACTGTGAAGCCCTGAAGCTTTAACCTGATGCCAACAAATGTACCATTTATGCAGGACTGAGCTCTGCTACCTGTATCCTTACCCCTGTTGTAGGGAACTTAATACAACATTCTTTGTACTACAGGACACTTTACTTCGCTGCCTCCACCCTCCAGAAAAAAAAACAAACCTTTTAGTAGAAAGCTATGAAGAGCTTTCTCTGAATATCGTTCCTAAGGATGACCATGCTATATAATGTCTTAAGTCGTGTTACTCAAGAAGACAGTCACAACAACCAATTTCATGTATCACATAAAACTTCACAAAGACTTCTGGCAAAACCTTAGACAAAAGTCATGAAATTAATGAGGTATAAGCTGGCTAAACCATTTCAGCCTGTAATTGCTGAGAATGGTTATTTCCAAGCAAGCTCTTAGAACTGTGCCTCTTTCTGTTCAGCAGAAACCTCAAAAATACATATATTCCTTCTACAACACTTCTGATCAGCAAGTACATAAATTATATACACCTTCACAAAGGCAAGTAAATCCTATGCAGAAAGGGAGTGGGTATAATGAAGGGGGTGAGACATCAGCATAGGTTGCCTCAGAGAAGCTGTGGATGCCCCATCGTAGAAGTGTTCACGGCCACATTGGATGGAGCCCTAGGCAACCTGGTCGAGTGGAAGGTGTCCCTGCCCATGGCAGGGAGATTGAAACTGGATGATCTGTAAGGTCCCTTCCAACCCAAACCATTCTATGGTTCTCTGACACTTGCTTAGACTTTGAAAAGTAAGAAAGAGACTTCTGTCCTCCTTCAAAAGAAGATACTGTCTAAAAAAAACCAACCAAACAAAAACCTCAAACAAAATAAAACAAAACCAAAACAGACCACAAGAAGGGGGAGGGGGGGGAAAGAAGATTAGGTTCTGATTCCTAAAGTTCCCCTCCTAAATCAATGAGCAGGAATGTACATATGAATTTAACACCCATAATTCTATGAAACATTGATGGAACAGAAGGGAAACACACTTTGGAAAAATATGCCATTTTTATTTACAGTATATGCACAGGGCTTAAGGACACCTATTTTTTTGTACCACTGTCTTAAAATACTAACCCGGCTCACTCCTATAAATAACACAACCAAAACATAGTCAGTGATGATAAAGTCACCTTTCCAGCACCTTCTTTATGAATATTCTTTCTCTGTCAGTACAAGTAGTTGCTTCATTGCTTGCAAAGGTGTGCCTATTACTCAGATGCTAATTGGCATGAGCTACTCACACCATCTCTTCTGTATCAAACAGAATATTTTGTTTCAATAGGCACTGAACTGACATGGAAAACAAGTGACAAAATGCACCACTGAGTGATACAGTTTCAGACACGGAGGTCATAAATGAGAAAAACACTGTAGAGCGCAAATTTCCATTTCCTCTGTTCCTGTTTTTTTAAGAAGTTTCTCATTATGTGCATTCCTAAAACTTAATCAAGGTGAAAACTGCAAATTAATGATGACTAGTGGCAAATACAATTTAATTTGGAAGCTTCAGATGCCAAGGGAGCAGGGTCCAATTGGTTTGAATTTACAGCAGGGCCATGAATAGAAGCACTTGCAGCACTTCGGCACTTCTCTTTAAAGTGTAGTGCTGCAAAGGTATTGAGCACTGCCCGCTCACTTCCCAAACTCAAGCTGACCACACTCCCTCCTCAACACTCCTGTTTCTTTCAGAGAAGAAAAAAGTAATACTGAAAAAAACCTTCTGGATCACATCAGAGCAGAGGGAGACAAACTGGTGCTTGTTCCCCATGAATACGACTCTGTCCTAGCTAGTCCCGGCTGAACTGGCCTGGGACATCCAGCTGTTGCCCACATCAGACCCTCCCATCTACAGCAGCTCTTTGTGGATCTCTGCTAAGGGTAAGTGGTCGCCATAGTCCTTATCTGTGTATACATATAGACACCGAAGGGTCCTCTGAAGTCCCTCATACACCCCTCTTCAGGCAAGCACTTCAAAGCTCAGCCGGCATCTAACCGAACCAGGGCCTTGAAGCACGAGCTGGGAACTCTGCGCTGGCCTCTGCTCTGCCAAGGAGCTGCAACAGGCTCTGCTGCTGTAAATTAAGTTTTAACATTTCAGTACCATATCTCCCAGGAGAGGACTCCCACAGTGATCAGTACCATGTGTGCCCATAGTAACAGGCACACACCTTCCCCAAAGTGATTTCACAGACAGACAAAGGATTAGTATCTCCAGTGAGCAGTGACCCCATCTTAATTTTTCACAGCAAACTGCAAAATCGAAACAGGCTAATTTTACCTAGACAGCAAGTGCCACAGGAAACTACCTATAGCATACATAAGATGCAGCATTACCCCTCTGAACACCCAGCACCCTCTTTTTAGGCACATGCAAGTCAGACAGATGCTACAATTCAGGTACACGGAACTCAGGATTTTTCAAAATATTTGAAGATCCCACTTCAACCTCTGCTTGACCTGTAACAATCTCAGAGGGGAAAAACTAAAAGCCATAAACAAATATGCTTTTGAAGGAAAGGAAAGCACCAACTGCCAGGTTGCCTCTGGCATTCAGAGGAGGCAGACAGTTATATTATATAACAATGTTCCCTTACTGTTCAAAAGGGCCGGCAATGTCAGAGTTCAATATCATCTTAAAAAGAAGCCATTTCAACAAACAAATCATGGCGCATGTATGTGACAGACCTAAAATAGCCCCCCCATGCCACTTGCCTGAATGAAAAAGATTCACATCTGTTGCCAAGCAAAGCTGGGTCTCAGTCTGACTTCACTGTTCCAAGGGAGGAAAATTACATTTTTAAAAGTGGATCCTTCCAAATAGCATCCAGAGCTGAATATATAGTACATGTTTTCCCATGAGCCATAAAGAGAATGTCCTATATTTTGACCGTGAACAAGCTTTTCTAGGAATGCAAATTTTGCTCTCAGTAGTTACACAATGGACTACAGTGTCACAAGCACCGTTCATGCTCCATTAGTCATTCTTTTATTATTTTTTTAAACTCAAATTCACAAAAGGCCTACAGTGCATGCACTTGCTAAACAATAGGCTGATTGTTTAAAATATTTGTAAGATTCCAAGAATAGAAGACCAACGCCCAAAGACAAACCAATATGCAGCATGTAATTAATAACAGCAAGCAGCCTACAGTATCATGCTTTCATGAGTCAACAATCCAGAAGGTAAAAAACAGGAAGAACAGGAGCTATCAGAGGTCTCAAACAATATTCTCTAATCAGCACATGGAAGATAACTACAAAATTATCTATATTTGCAAGAGGAACAAAAGAGAAGTTAGGTTTCTAACAAGCTCCCAGCTGTTATGGGATGATGCTCACGTACAAGAGAATATAAGAAAAAAAAATTCCAGAAGCTGTCAGACATCTGCAGGGAATTGACATTTTGCCTCTGTTTCACCAAATCAATTTCAGCCCATATCCACAGAGTCCAAAATAAGTTACTATATTCTGAAAGCAGGCTGATAATCCAGTACTTTGGTCTGATTCCTGTTCCTAATGGAAATGTTTGGATTGCAAAATCCACCACTAGGACAAGAACTTTTGCTTGCAGCACTAGGAGTTTGAGCAGTGAGCAGTGGGTAAGGCGGGCAACCCACCTCCCGCAGGTGAGACGCAACAGAAAGGCAGCCCTGTCAGTTTGGCTCTGCCCCAGGCCTTGGGAGGAAGGTTTGTCAGACTTCCTAAAGTTGGTGCACACATCTGGGTCTGCACTCCAAAGCTCAGGGGTTTCCAAACACCCAAACAGATCCTTAACACTGAAAATAAATTTCGACTATAAGGTGAAGAGAGGTTCAAAACACAACCCTGTTTACTGTCAACTGAAACAGGGTTGCCAGCTAGAACAGTTCTCCCACCTGCTCTTCTCTGCGTCTTCCTAATCCCTTATTGCCATTCCTTTGGGGATCTTCGGTGTTTTTCAGAAGGAGTTGGAGCTTTTGTTTTCAAAGATGCTACAGAGGGCAGGACTGAACTAGAAGTGAAGATCTTGCCCCCAGTCCCTGAGAAAACAGTATTTCTAGGTCAAAAAAACATGGCTGAGGCAGAGGTGTTCCAGCACCTCACACTTCAGATGGTTGAAGCACTGCTGCACAGGGACAGACAGAAAGCCATCAGGGAAATCACTGACTGACAGGACATCTGGCAAGTGATCTCTTGGGCTGCGATGAATTAACGTATGTCCTGACCTGCAGCTTTCTTCCCCAAACAGCCGAGGCAGAAGTCCCAGCAGACCACAGTCAAGGGAACCTCCATGCTACATGACTGCTCTGACAAAAAGGCAATTCAAGAATCCAACTTCTAGTGTTTCCTAGTGCTACAAGAACACCCAGTCCCTCAGCCCTGCCTGCAGAAGGTGTTGACTCCGGGGCTCAGGATGGTCTGTGGCAGGGAACTAAGAGACCTGGGTGGTGCTGCTATCTCCTACATCAGAGCAACCCTGGATTTACATTGCACCCCACAGGAGAAAGAGGGATGGCAATATCTGACTGTCTCCACAAGCACTTTGAATGAAGAAAAAGTCATCATGGAAATCCTATATACAATTTAAAATCACTCTTGCAGTTAATTAATATTTATATTTACCACATAAACTTCCACAATCTTCCTTTAAAATATATCAAGCCAGAGAAAGAAAAACAAATAAAAAACTATCCATATTTTGATGCAAATTCAGATATTCTCACAGCAAGTTGCAAAAAACAGTCCAGGACCTGAGAGCAAGGAGAAGCACAAAAAATAGAATCAAACAAAGGATACAAAATATTTTGTCTGCTTATAAATTTATTTTTAGGAAAAAGCTATTAACTTGATCAAGGAAAGAAACAGAAACAAAAATTATATTCCTAACTACTCACCTTAAGACAGAAAGGAGAACCGAATAAAAATAAAGATATAACTTTTTTTTTACTATTTGTATTCTGGCAATGCCTTAATTTCTAGTTGTTACTAAGAACCAGTTGCATATAGATTAACCAAATATACATGTATTTCTCATAGTTCATATGCTGTCTCAGTTTTTCTTTAGATTACTTCCTATGTCCCTATTTAAGAAACACCTTAGTTAGAACGTAACACATACTGTTAAATGTTCTGATTTTCTTTGAAACACATACCACACAACCCCCTCGCCCCAATAAACCGAACGCCCACAGGAATTAAAAATACCAGCCATTTACTTATCAATGACATTACTTGTTCCATCCTGGGAAAAATCAAAAGAAGGAGGAAAGGATATATAAATATAGCCAATCTGGAGAGTCTTGTATCATCTAGCAAAACTGACGTGGTGTAACACCTTGATAAGCTTTCACAGACAATATGCAGTCATGTGCTCTGCCACACTCAGTGCTAAAAAAAAGACCAAGAACAACTTTATTCTGCTGACAACCCAGTCCTTGCATTAAATTGTTCCCTAGCAAAATCTCAAGGCTAAAGTCAGACAAGTATTCAATAACTTGGGGGCTATATTTCCAGAAATTCAACATAAGACAACTCAAGATGTTTTCAGAAACACTGAACACCTGCATGAGAAGACTGAGAGGGGATCTCATTAATATGCAAAAGGAGGGTGCCAAGAGAGTGGTGCCACACACTTTTCAGTGGTGTCCAGTGATAGGACAGGGAGCAATGGCCATAAACTAAATGACAAGAAGTTTCACTTCACCATGAGGAAGAACTTCTTTACACTGAGGGTGGCAGAGCACTGGAATAGGCTGCCTGGGGAGGTCATGGTGTCTCCCTCCCTGGAGACATTTGAAACCCACATGGATGTGTTCCTGTGTCACCTACTCTAGGTAACCCTGCCTTGGCAGGGGGTTGAACTAGATCTCCAGAGGTCCCTTCCAACCTTAACAATTCTGTAATTCTGTATCTTGTCACAACTCTCAGAGAGCCCAGCATCATTGAAGATGGTGGTCCGTCAGTTAAAGTCTCCAGGTTCAACACTCGTAACTGGTGCCAGGTCACCCCAGAAGCTCAGTCCCATTTATCACCTAATAAAAAGTCCAGTTTGTAAGTGTTCAGCAGCCATTCATTTCTTGACATATGGCCCAGATTTGGCAAAGGGCTCTGCACACTCATGCACCCCACTAGCGAGCTGTAAGGTACAGGATGAAAACAAAGGTCTTTCAAATTCTTCCACCTTACAATGAAATGAGACACACAAAGTTTTCAGGTCATCTGAGAATTTTCTGTACATCAGTTCTCATTCATCCGAAATGAGGGCTAATCTAAAGTCACCCACAGCCACTTCCTCCTGACACTTCTGCTTCCTCAAGCAGGAATCAATGTATGTGAAAAGCAAAGTAACTCAAAAAGGAGTAGGATCAATGAGGTCAGAATGGTTTGGCTCCAGCTGCTAGATACCACAGGTGTCTATGCTCCCACTTACCCAATGGAAACCCAGGCAGTGGAGTCTAGACAACAACTCGGCTCTCCCAGAGTGTACACTTATCTTTGTTCAACTGAATTACTTGTGGAGTGTATTGACTTTGTCAAGGGTAAGGAGGTTTTAGATAACGCACTTCACAAGGAGATATGGCAATCTGAACCAGATCCTACCCTGGATCTGTGATAATGAGTGTCTTGCAGCAGATTAGTTTCTATTTGTTTCGTGCTTTCAACTGAACACAGCCTTTTGCAGACACCTTTTTGCAGCACAGGAAAACATGGAAATACAAAAATGAGAGAATAAAATGTATTTCTCCAACTTGACAGAAGTCTTGTCCAAAACAATCTGCACATATACATGTAATCCTTCTTATCTAGGTATTCCCGTGTTTAAAAAGAAACAACCTTTTTCTGTAAAGGAAGAACTGCTGTGCCCTCCCCTCCCATTTCCACGTTTGTTTAAATGCAAAACTTGTTCTAAGTTACTATTTCCACTCCTCTGTCAAACATGGCTAAAATTGGCCACATTACAAAAACTATTAGTGGACAAACTAGACAGATACCCACACATACATGAAGAAACGGGGCTTAGGAAACCAAACTACAGATCTCTGCTCTCTTCTCACTTGTGAACAGATTTAGCTAACGTCAAAAAGAGGAAAGCTGTGAATTAAGAAATAGCTCCTTCCTTTTTTTGGAGTGGAGAACAACCCAAATTTGATGCACTTTTTGCCCTTACCACAGTGATGGGGAGGGAGCTTTGTGGAGGTGGTCACACCTGAATTATTCACTGTAGGCTCTACTTAGAATCACTGTGCAGAAACTGAGATGACTCACTCTTCACTATTGTCTACAAAAAAAACCCAGGGACTACCAGAACTCTGTATCAGTCCAATGAGATGAGAAAAATCTTATGCAGGATGCCTGTATTTTTCTTTATGCAAGGCGGAAGCAGAAAGTGGAATCTAGAATCAGAGTAGGTTTTAGCAAAAAATAGACAAACTATGTCTCTCCGTAGTGCTGGAGGCAGCAGTGATCAGCACAAGCTATACCCCAGCAGGTGGTCAATAAGTGAAGGCCCAAGACTGCTCTGCTGGCACAAGTCCTCAGCACATCCACAAACAGTCCCACCACACCCTTCTTCTCACATCCCAGTGTTTAATGACCACTGTTAGCATGTTGCTTCACCTTTGAGAAAAAAGACCTGAGAATCACTCTTGTATTAGGTATGGGGTTCATTTTCACTGTGGGAGCAGGACGTCCATTCTTAGACTGGAAGACACAGCCTGAGTTTTCAGGAACAGTCTATTCCGAAAGTCAACTTGGGTAAAATATGAGCAGAATATCTTATAATTTTCATTTCTTTTCAGAGAGGTTCTATTTATAAATGAGATTGCTGATCAGTTTTGATTTATTAAAGGTATCCCAACTACTGGTTAAAAAAATCTCTTCTGTGATGACTGATTTTGACAGTCATCCTTCAGCAGTTCATCTCTGGTACTACAGGTCTCACACTCTGAGATTAGTTCAGTTGGTTACAGCATGGTGCTAATAATGCTAAGCTTATTGGTTCAATCCCTGTATGGGCCATTCACTTAAGAGTTGGACTCAATGATCCATGTGGGTCCCTTCCAACTCAGAATATTCTGTGATCCTGTGATTCTATTCTCTCACATGATGTGCCTGTGGACAGAGCTTGGAGGCCCTCCTGCATAGCGGTTCCCACTTCCAGATCTGTTCTCTGTGACCTGTCCCTGCATTTCAGCAAGTGCTCTCCACAGCAGCCAGACCTGCCCTTCAGTCTTAGAATTACAACTAAGCTGTTCACAGCCTTCAGCTCTTTCATGGACAGATTTAGCTGAACTCATTGATGAGGGTAATCCTACTACTGATCTGTGCGACCTTACTCTTCTAGAAGACCATTCATCAGTGGTATCAACTGAAATCAACAATAGGGTTTATTAACACAGCAATAAAAATAGCACAAATGCTTTATTTTCACTAAAGGTAAAGGTAGGAATGAGGCTGTGGTTCAGCTCAGTGCATTTGATGCTGGGGTAAAAAACCCACCAAACACTTCCATCACAAAACACCAAGCAACGGTCAGAGGTATACTCACTCAATCAATTACACTTTGTACCGAAAAAAATAATTGGGTTAACTTTTAGCCCTGTCATTCAGTACTGTCATTACTCTTCACAGGCCATAAACTTTGTAGTGAATTTTCAAGGCCTCAGCCACTCCTGCTTTGCCTGAACTTTTCTTGGACTGCCTGTAGCTTTAACTGGCTTAGGTGTGATTTCAATTTCTGTAACTGGCCAGGTGTGTGTACCTACTTTATTTTATTTTTGCTTCTCTGAGGTACAACCATAGTTTTGCACAGACAACAGTTGCAAGCAGCTATTCCGCACAGACACTCACCAGTAATGTCGTAACTTTGTATAGAGAAATACAACAGCCTGGTATCCCAGCACAGGTCTGGAGAAGCGGAGACACGGGAAGTGGCATGGAGAAGTACAGGCACAAGAGGAGAAACTGGGCTCAAGTTTGGCACTGGAGACCATGGCTATAAACAACTCACCAACAGTCAGCCAAAGAAACGCAGACCTGGAGCTGGACAAAACTGGGTTTAGTGGTAACAAAGAGAACAAAGAAATAGTATCTAATACCCATAAAAGCAACTATATATGGCAAAAAAAAAAAAATCAGATGTAATGTGGAACTGCAGAGCAATGAAGAAAGAGACAGGTGTAAAGTTGTTTTACCAAACATACTAAAATGATCCCAGGTGGATGGTATAGTAAAGAAGAAAAAAGTCATCAGGATGAACCTCATACTTCTAGCAAAGGACTCCAGATGCTGACAACTTGCTGTAACACCCACCACCGCCAGAATAAAATCAGCAACACTGGGGCCCAGAGGAGTAAGAGAGCAATGAACATAACACCAAGAAGAGAGGTAGAAACCAAGAACTGAATGTATGACATTTTAACAGCACCATTATTCTTCCTTTTCCTGTAATAATTGCACCTGGACTAATAATGGCTAAACTTCCAAAAATTCAGTTACACTAAGAATAAATTCTTTGCTATATAAAAACATGCTGCCTTTTTGCCCTTAAACAAGGTTTTGAGTGTAATACTTTGTACAGGCATGTAGTCCGTACATCACAGTAAATAAATCCAGATAAACACATTGTTTTATTCTAAACAGGTGTTGCCCCTCTTCCCAGAACAAAGGAAAAAAAATCCATAAGCTTGTGTTTTTCTAAATAGTTAGCAGGAATATGATCACACACCCACACCTGACTCAGATCAAATTTGAATCATTGGGTGACCTAGTATTAATGATTCTGAAGCGATGGCCAAAAGACTACAAAGGGCAGACCTGTAAAGTGGAAGCATTTGTACAGAGCTAACTAAATTACTAGAACATCACCTTGAAGGGATTATGGACTCAAAAACTGCTAACACTTTTCTCCTCATCAGATATATCAGGGTTTAGAAAGCAATGGAAAAGAATTCATGGAACAGAGAATCAAGAGAGAAACAAAGAAAAGAGCTACCTTGAAATCACTGGAAAATTACTGAGTGAGAACATTCTCTGGCAAAAGTAACTACAGATGGGTAGGAAAGGGAAAAGCAAATAGTTGAAAAGTTCCACTGACTTTTTGTTGTTGTCTTTCACTGATTTTTTTCCTCAATTAGCTCCCAGTTACTAAGGCAATAAAAGAGCCAGATGTTTTTTCAGTTAAAAATGAAGATGGGCTAACTACTGTTACAGTGTCTCTCCTGTTTTCTACCTTCCCTGGGTTATCCCAGACACCTCTACAAACCAAGCACTTCATTCCCTTCCTGTCACCCTTTTCCCCATGGTGGAATCGGCTTCCCATGGACAAATAAAAAGACTTTTTCATGTGCTGTATTATAAATACACTTGCATGTAACACCTCTATATCAAAGTGACCTCTGTTTCTGATGCTTTTCTAATGAATGCTTGTTTTTTGTTTTCCTTGACTAAGCCTTCTGGTAAAATAGAAAATTCTGAGTTGGAAGGGACCCACAAGGATCATGGAGTCCAACTCCTGAGTCAACATAAGCCCTCTTGTGTATGGATGAGGTCTCTTTTTACACTGGCTGATATTCTCAACACTGAAAACCCAGTAACAGTAAAGCAGGTCATCAGGAAAAGATTAATGAAAAAGAAGATGTGGACTATCGATTTGCTGAGCCATTCAAGAGGTATTATGACCTTTCCAAATGCAGTTATTGCCTTTGTACGTGAGGTATAAAAGAATTAGCAAAGGAAGAGAGACAATAAAACATCTGAAATAGGTGATAAAATATGTTTGAGGCAGGTGTTAACCTATAACTGACGTCATAGCAGAAGTATAATCTTGCAACAGGTAAGAACTGTGTAATCTGACATTGTCAGGTCATCCTCAATCTTAAAATTCAGGTTCTGTAACTGTGTCTCTGTTGTAAATAGCCTGTAATTAAGGAAGTATGTGTACAACTCAGAACTGTCTAGCAAATAGACTGTAAGTCAACATAGCATTAGCATCCCTCTTCAGAAAAGGCAGTGCTTGCTGGGACCCAAGAGAGTCGTGTTCTGAGCCCAGCTTTACTCCTCACCAGCTGCCAGATCTTGCCTCATGTCTCCACCACAGTTTTTCATCTCATCCTTAGACTTTCTCGCTCTTTGCCCAATCACTCAGCAAGGAGTCTCAGCACTTGACTGCACATCCAAGAGCTTAGTAAAATTATTCACCAGGCATTATTAAAAGTAGAGTAGTCCTGGCTTAGGCACATTTAAATAGTTGGTCCCTTGTCTCTTCAGTACAGAAATCATCACCATCTGTAGGTGCTATCACCACGGCACCGCAAATTCCCATGCATCCTTTAAACAGCAATGTAACATTAATTACAACAATGAACAGGTGAGTGGCAGTTTTATTTTATATTCTCAAATGAAAAATATAGTTAAACCCAAACATTTTTGTCATCAATAAAAAATGTTTTATTGAACAGTCAGGGCTGGGAGAAAGAGACGTGCATGTGTCTAACAGAGGAAAATGTTTAAGACTGAAGGTCTCACACCCTGAGACAAGTAGGAATAGTTTCTGCTGAATGAAGGAACAGAAACTTGCATGGCAAAGACTGCTACTTAAAACAGTCCCCAAATTCTTCAGAGTTAATGGTTTCTCTTCACAAGCACACTGTGTAAATTAAAAGCTCTAAACTCTTTCTTACTGAATGTTATATTCTGCCCCAAAATCCTAAGACTCTAAAAAGATTCTTCTTGCTCTGCAAATCTATATGCAGGCAAAACTGCTAGTTAGCTTCACAACGTACGGTACACAAAAAAAACCCCAAAACCTATCTCAGAATGGGCTTCAGTTGCAACTGTTATAAATTATCACTTACATATTAAAATCCATGACAATTAGCCCATTTGGAGTCGCTAATTAGTTCTAGGCATAGTGCTAAGTTTCTTAGATGCAAGAACCAGTTTATTATCAACATTCAGCCAGCAACATACTTGTCTTTAATGGTAACAACTCTTGAGAAATCCTGCTTCACACATACAAGAAATCAAATGCAAGCAATGTTCTCAAAGCCCACGAGGAAAACGACAGCTACTCGCATTTCACTAAACACCAGAACTGGCAAAAATCTTCCCTTTCAAACTCTAGCTTCACTGACTCATCACAAAACAACTCAATCAGCAAAGCTCATACATCTGGTAGCAATGTGGTGCTACAGCAAAAGCCCTCCTCAGCCAACAGCTCACAGACTCAACTCCTTCCAGCATCACTCTCACCCGTGCAGAAAGAATTCCTTCAGCGTAGCCTTAAATCAGACCAGGTATTGACAGGGCCTTATTTGAGACAAGGGGGAGTTTATACCTCATGGAGTTACTGCTTCAACAGACCTCGCTGCACTGATTTACACAGAGTTTACGTTTTCAGAGTTATTCCTGAACACATAAAGACAAGGAGCATGATTGTTGTCATATGCTTCAGTACAAGTGCAATGCATAGGATCCATGATGTCTGCAGACCTTTGTGGATAACCACAGGCACAGAAGTGGTAACAAGCAACCAAGACAGTGGTAACATCAAACACTGCTACAGTCATGCTGATGGTAAACATCTGCCCACTGCCCTACCTCTTCTTCTCATTTTATACCAAGGTTGAAATATCACTGACATCTCCTATAGCAGTTTCTTTAAGTACAATCACCTCCGCACTTTAGTACAGGCAATACAAATTTACCTTCAGCAGATCTAACAGAAAGCATCTCAGGTATCTTACTGGGCTGCGATATGCTTTTTCAGATAACATTTCTGAGGAATATAAAGAGATTTACATTAAATCAGAAACTACAGCACACAAGCACACAGACTACATGGACAAAATGACTAATCACTTTTAATGAAAAGTAAATATCTGAAGTTTGACATCACTTTTTTCCTACAGTCATATGTTCTGCTAAAGTGAGACATGGCTCTATCTGACTTTCCTTTCACAAATGGAAAAGATTATGATAGAATTTTGTTGGCTGTTCCTTTGAATTCCAAAGGTCAAAGGGTCCATATGCAACTTCAAATTTGAAAAAAGAATACAAAAAACCCACACACAAATTCATCTTAAGAGTGGTCTCGGAAGAAGTCTGAATAACCAGCACAGCTGAAATGTGCTTTTTACTCACTCACCCAGGATCCTCAGGCCATTTAAAGACATAAAAGCAGCCCATAACATTGAGTAAAGCTTACTCTTCTGGACATAACTGTACTGTAGCTCATCAAACATTAGAATCAGTGTTTTACCTCACTCCTTCTTCTGTCTCACGGGTTGTTCCTGGTCTGACAACTGCAGATATACACAAACACCTCTTGCAAGCTGCTAGTTAAATACCACCACAGCTCTTTATAAGTAGTTGGCTCATGGTCATGTGTCTTCCATGAGAACAGGATGTAAGAGGAAAGTCCATCCTAAATACTGACCTTTGGAAACCACAGAGAGCTGCAGAACTCAGTGCTGTGCCACCAAAACCTAGCACTGGGTGAGACAGCTGAGACTTGAAAAGCAGAATGGCTGTTTCAGCACAACTATGAGGGCAGCTGAGTTAATTAGCTGTGACCTGCTCATCTGAAACTAACTTGTATTTTCACACAGAGCTGCGGATTTTTTACTCTGTGCTATACTGTAAGTCTCATTAAGAGTTTTTCAAACATTTTTCCAGCTGGGAGAGAAAGTAGATAACACTTGTTTAGTTATTCCCACATCTTCCTCAAGGCCCACAGGTATTGCACATTACCAGGGTCTATTGAACTATCAAAGCAACTTCCATGGTCGAATGCCATTACTGCTGTATCTCATGTGCATTATTAAAAGACAAATAAACCTGTATATGTTCTTTAAGGCACTTACTTGAATGTGAGCAACCTTAAGTATAATTAAACTCTATCAAGCATGTCTTCTCGAGGAGTTAGATCTTAAGTACCTCTAGAAATATAACACTTAACTTCCAAGCTGGAGCTGAGAGAATCCAAGGAATTCACTGCTGTATGTATTTCATACTAGCACCCTTCCAAGACTTCTAAATCTAGCGTAAAACAATTCAATAACTACAACTCAGTAAGGTTTCACGTGGCTGGGTAACTCTGATTCTAGGATGAATGACCTTCTACTCATTTCTTGGGTTTTGTTCCTTTTAAATAAAATGGATTATAAAAACTGATGACAGCATCCTTGTGATTCACTGTGCTCCTCACACCATCCCCAAAGCTAACTTCTTCTTTTTAAACAAAATCACTTGGTGAAAATGTGTCACAGTCATAAGTCACAATTTGAAGTTGGTCAAGCTATTAGATCACAAGCACACCATGAAAATAACTATATTTCAGTGCATACAATTAGTCCCATTAGCTTCAGAGGAATTGTTCTGATGCATAAAATCAGACTGCAGTACTGCTTTAATGAGGAAAAAAAAAGATGAAAATCGATCTACTGTCGAATTCATACAAAATTATTTATTTGTGCATAAGCATCACTAGATTTGCAAGGGAATCTGATAATAAACATTCTGTAGGTCACCAGGCATCTCTCATCATATGAGCTTTATTTTACTGTCTTGTAATTCTGCCCTAATCTTGACCATTTTAACCAAAAAGTTTCACAGCATACGTCAATTTAAGATGAGGGGGTTTTATTAATAATTACAGATGAAAAACATTCATCTATTTCAAACACCTGGCTAGAAAAAAATGTATTTTGTTTGGAACACATAAAAAAAATTTGACCAGCTTTCTTCTACGGGTTCTAGATGTTCGAGCAAGGACTTGAAATTCTGAAAGCTTTTGAGTAAGCTTTTTTATATCCCAAGAAATCTGTTAAAGTCTGGGCCTTTTCAGGGCTTGGAGGACACAGCCTTGTGCATGCTCAACAGAAACAGATTTATCATCTCATTTTCCCAACAGTTCCGTCTGTGCAGGGCATGCTGCTGAGAGGCTGAACAGGAGCTTCCTTGTAGCCACTGGCTCTTCTGAGTTAAGCTCTCTCTAGAGTCCACAGGCCTCTTACAGTGACTGACCTCCACATGGGTCCGAGTTGCCTGAGCTGATGCAGAGGAAAAAAGAAGAATATATTGGGTCAGTTAGGTAAGGGAGAAAGAGGCCTGTAGGCATCTGGCAGGGCACTGGTAAACTGCACAAAGAAACCAATACAGAGAGCAGGAAACAGAAGAACTTGATGAAGAAGGGTGAAATGAGGATGGGGAGTCATGAAGGACTCAAGGATGAAAAAACCCAAGTGCAAGCTGGGCACTGCCTGTCTGAGTAGCAGCTGGGTAACAGCCAAGCACTGGAGTACGGAGAAGCCGGCAGGAAAGTGGCCACTAGCACCATGGGCTGTAAGAACAGAGGCAGAGCCAGGAGATCTGGGGAAAGATCTCATTACAGTGCTTCTGGAACACTGCATCCAGGTTTTAGCCCCCCAGCGCAGGAAAGACATTGATGAGCTGGAGGGAGTTTGGGGAAGCACTACTGGGATAGTGGAACTGGAGCCACCTGCCTGTGAGGAGAGGCTGTGGGAGCCTGGAGCAGCCCCAGTGCCTATGCAGAAGGTACGCAGGAGATGCTGATGAGCTGCCCAGAGAGGTTCTGCGCACTTCATTTTTGTAGGTTTTCAAGACCAGTTTGGGTAAAAGCCAAAACCGGCCTGATCTGATCTTAGAGCTGCCCTGCTGTGAGCAGGAGGCTGGACTGAGAGATGCTGAGATCCCTTCAGCCTGAGTTACCATGTAATCCTACAACTTGGACATGGCGGCCAGAATGGGACAGAACAACCTTTAGCAGCCATCAGGTCGTCCTGCTCCCAGGCATCCCTGCTCTACCACAACACCCAGGGCCTCCCATGTCAGTCTGTCAGTGTCCTCCCTACCGTACCCTCCTCCATGAAACACATGGCCCAAGTGAAATGCGTTTTCAAGTCACAAAATTCAAATTTCACCGACAGCCTGCGGAGGATGGGAGGAACACGAAAGTTTCCTTTTGGCTTCTGTGGCTTAAAGACCTTGAAAGTTACACACATGGCATTAAAAGCCACTGAGACCACAAAAATCATGCTCTCAGAAAAAGCCATAAGGGCAAAACCACAAACGCTCAAAACACGATAGGAAATTTGTTCCTGAAGAAGCAAAGGACAAGGCCTGGCATGGGCAAGGCGGAGTGCAGGAAGGCAGCTACCAACCGGGTGCCGTACCTGCCCTTCCAGCAGCGCCCACCTGTGCTGCCGATATACCAAATCCCTTCCCCGCAGGTACCCAGGACAGGAGCACTGGGTATGCAGGGATTTACCGAGAGCACCTCCCGCTCTGACTAAAGGCCTGAAAAAGAAAGCGGCTGTGCCGCAGCCGAGCAGTGCCCACGCCTGCCTGCCTGCACCGCCACCCCACAGCCACCCCCAGCGCAGGGACACCCCCGAGACACCCCGCCTCGGCAGAGACCCGACCCCGGGGAAACGCCGGAGCCTCCGGCCCACGGGGGGAGAAAACGGCACCAGCCCCATGCCCTCGGTTTGCTTTCCCCTGGCGGCCCCGCCCTGTCCCCCCAGGCCCCGCGGTGGTCCCTGCGGGCCGAGACCCGCGGCGCTGCGACAGCGGTGGCGCGGCCCCGGCGCCCCGCGGGCGGG